>JAOXNN020256527.1:0-42952 GCA_028571205.2 Hydropsyche betteni
AGGTACTATAACCACCATGCCACGAACAGCCTGAACTTCAACGACCACCACGTTGAGTACTACATCCACCAGTGGAAACCCACCAACCACCTCGCCGACGAGCACCCCGTGGGCAGCCACAAGACCTACCAAGACTTCAAGACTTTCGAGAAGGAAGTTGAAAAGCTCGTCAGCATTCCGCCCCATAAGCTTGACCTCTGATAGCATGATGCCTTACAGTGGATTCGTATTTACCCGCATCAATAGCCAGTTTATCGCTCGTTTTTCAGAGCATAATGAAAATCAGTGAGTTAAGATGTATGCGATTTATTGTGTTTAGGAAATGTATGTACAGAAGGTTTAGAAGCTACAACAGTTTATGAAGTCATAGAGTGTATGTAAATAGCATTCGATGCAAATAATTGGAATGGAGTTCGTGAATGAAATAAAGGGTTTAATAATACTCAATATATTAATCTGCTATTATTTCGTATATCAGAAAGCTAATTACTTATGATTGTAGCTCCAGGCCTTTAGTAGAATCAGGAATGGCTTAATAACTAGAAACAAATTCAGCTGAATAGTAGTATGAAGTGACATAAATACAATTCATCAATTCTTTATCTATTAGCTATTTCTGGTTTTAAAGGCCTGAGTAAATTGACAAAATCCCTTTAAAACAGATACTAAATAGCTAGAATGAGAAATCAGCATATCCAATAGAACATAGATCAGAGCCCTTTCTTTCTTGCATACTCCTACGCTATCCTTTCGAACAGATCCTTTACCCCTGTATTCTATTTGGCAGAAGTTTAAAAGTATTGAATATTCTTTTACTTTGCCCATTTCTCAGCTGCCTCCTTCGACACCACCCTGTTCGATAAGTCACATTTGTTCCCCACCATCATCAAAATCATACCTTCCTTCTACCTCTTCTCTTACAACTCTCTCAACCAATACTCCATCGATTGGTACGACTTATTGTCTGACACATCGAACACTAATATTGCTACACTAGCGTCCCTGTAGTAACTGAGTCAACAAACTGTTACAGTGGGGCCATAGCCCTGTATCTTTCCTATCCTCCTGTATCCCACAGATGGATCGACACCTGGTTGCCTGTTTTTAGAATGACGTCTTTGCGGAAGTACACTCCCCCGATGGTCACCTCATACGTATCCTTGAAGAGTTCATTAAAGTATTGATTGGCGATAGACGACTTTCCCACTCCTGCATCTCCCAAAAACACAGCTTTGATTTACTATTTTTCTGAATTAACCCTGTCGTACTCTTCTGGCTGTTCGAGGCTGTCTTCAGTCCATTGATTCTTCGAGTAGCTTCTCCCTACTTAGAAGAACTACAACCCATTTATTCAATATTATTATTCGCTCCTATTGTTGATACTCAAATCAACCTCATTTATGCTTCCTCTGTATTTAAATCCTTTATTCTGTTCACCAACATACTGTAACTCACAAGATGGTTTACTATTCGTAGAGATAAAGTATTATTAAAGATGATCAGAAGATTATTGTCTAAATACCGATATCACACTATGACAGCAGAAGATTATCTCTTCAATCAGAGAGACAGCAGCATAGCTAGGACTATTCACAAAAAGGATCTTCACGTCCTTGAAGACTCTAACCAAGGCCCTACAAACGTCACAGATCTAATTACATTAGTAGGGGTACCCAAGGGTCGCTATATTGAAGCTATTAAGGACTTTGACTCCTTCAGGATACAGGTCAACACTCTTAAACCAGACTTAATATTGGTTGACATTGACCCTTCTGATTATATTGCAAGACAGAGATTCGTCTCACACAAATGTGCTCTTAGCAAGGTGGAAGACTATGAGAAAGATGGAATAGAGTGTATCGACCCCATAAGACCGATTACTTGGGAGTAGGCTGTAGTTAACCTACTAACGATGGACATGATCCGATAAAACAAGGTGCCAGATGAACTAGATATGAGAAAAGGTTTCTATTCCTTCAATTACAAAGAGTTGCAGGACTAAAATTCCAAAAAATAACTCACATAACCATTCATAAAAGCTATCGGAAATTATATTCTCGGCGGTCAACGATCCGGATACGACTATATTGACAAAGTTTTATATTCTGCACTGATGGGAAAACAAAAAGTCATCCTGGGCGGCATGCCATAAACCTTAAGGAGGCTAATTCTTGGAAATTCACTAACTATTCATTAAATGAGAGATATATTTAGGTTTATTCTTCAAACCAACAAGCAACTATCTACTCCTCTACCTCTAAAATAAGCTACAGTGAGCTTTTTACCGCATATTTTTCAATTACCAAAGGATTTATACATGACTGCCATCCTTAAAGAGTCTTTCCAGGCTGCCATGTAAATTATTGCAACGGTGGGGATGGAGCATTGGCGACCCATCCAATAATATTGGATCGGTGCTCCACATGGAATAAATTATCAACAGGCTACTCATATTCCTGATCGGCTCTAGGGTTAGACAGACTAAGATTTAATTGAAAAGCAAGCTATTATGGAAGTACTCTTTGAAACTCGGCAGTGGGGCAAGAACTACTTGTCGAACCCATTCCCTTACCTGTTGTAAGATATCACTAAAGTATCTAAATAGTAGTTAGGCCATTTGAAGTCTCTCTTTAAAAAGCACTACGCCAAATACAAACTATTCAAAGATAAATAAAGCAAACAGATTCCGTCGGCACCGCTAACACCTCAGCTGGAGAACAAACACCAATAGTAACTGTCCAGAATTCTTCAGAAAATGGCAAAGGGCCCCCAGCTCAATAAATATAAAATAACACGAGAGGGATCTGAGACTAACAGATAAAACAGTGATACTTCATCATCTCAATGAAATATAAATAAATAGTATGAACTAACTCATCAAGGCTCTCACTTCCTATAACGACCGAGCACGTATGTCCTCTCTCATTCAGAACTCAACTAGGGACGCATCATTGAACTCAAGAAATCGATGTACGACAAATAAATCAAAACTTTCTCTCATTTGTAAAACACAACTGTCGCCAACTTCACACTCAAACCCATTAATTACTCCTTCCTCAATAGCGTGTTCTTAAATGATAACCCTCACTTCAAGGAAATCAAAGCTGCCTTCGCTTCTTACAACTCCTAAGTACACCAAATAACTATCTAGGTTAGCAAACTCAGTTAAACATTTGTTGATGATAAGCACTTACGACCACAGCTTATGGACTCTCTGCTCAAATTCATGAGGTTGGTCATGCTAACAGGGGATCGAATAGCACAAACCAACATGTTAGCATAAATAGTCTCTTGGTATCGATAGATGACCACTACTCGATAACATAAGTCAAAGCTTCGTCTTGAGTTTTAGAGGGAACTGTAGGCTCGGCTTTAAAGAGTGCGACTAGCAGCCAAATAGTCAAATCCTAATTTACCTTCCGACAAGATAGTTACAGAGAAGCGGCCTTACATAAAGAACTTTAGGACTCTACATAGCGATTATTAGGTGCCAAGTTAGCGGCTTAAAGACAAGAGAAGAAGAGGCAACTTTGAATAAATTTAGTTAAAGCATACTTCACTTCCGCCTGTCAATAGAGTCAAATATTAAAGACCTCCTCCTTTAGTATTCCACAAAGATATTCCTGAAGCAAAAACATAGGAAATTACTAAGGATAAGCCATTTGAATCCGGACAGGCTGCTAATCTCTCCACTCAGGAGTCAGATCCACATGCTTCAGTTGCAGGAGTCGATCTTACAGACCCATCAAGACCACCAGGATAGTCCCAACCAGTTGCACCTCCTGATGCAGGAGAATAATTAATGTTGGGAGTTTAGGACTAAGGCGGAGATTAGGATGAAGAGCTGTAGCAGGAGCCATAAGTTGAAGAAGAGGGGAAACTGGACCCAAAAGTTAAGAACTATTTATTTCCAGCTTCAAACTTTAAGAGTGCGGCATAGGTGCGAATGGACTAGAGAATTCTGAAGATGAATGGGTAGATGGATAGAAAAACTCGGTAGGACTAGGCAAACTACTATATAAAAAAGCAATGGTCTAAGCAACGGGTAAGACTTCAAAGCTAAATTTCTCGTAAAATACAGTCTGTAAGATAGTTTGCTAGCTTACATGAGAGCAAGCCATAGCAGAACAAAACTCTACCACCTATGAACATGATGATAATAGACAAAGAAGTTAAAGTGTAGAAACCAACTTACTAGTAGTCGATAGACAACATAAAGCTGTAATAGGTAAAACACTTTGGTCTGAAGCAAATCAATTACCAGAAGCCGGACCAACAAGT
The DNA here is from genome assembly GCA_028571205.2 of Hydropsyche betteni. NCBI lineage: Eukaryota > Metazoa > Arthropoda > Insecta > Trichoptera > Hydropsychidae > Hydropsyche > Hydropsyche betteni. Next base: position 4,282 of record JAOXNN020256527.1, read on the forward strand.
AAACCATATATCAGGATTGTCAGTGTTTGATAGGAGGAGAGTGAAGACTGAATACAAGGACCTTTCATAGATAATTAACTAACACTCGAAGTAGAAGGAACGAGAGAATTCCATGTCGTAAGTTGAACAGATTAAGAATAGGTTTGCCAAGTACAAGCTACCTGTAGAGCTAAAGCTAATTAGCGAGGGTCTGCTGCATCCTAAAGATATCCCTGCATAGAGATTGTAGAAAATAAACTCAGCAGATGTTAGTCTACCTTCTAACCCGTTCATGAAAGTGTCGAAGAAGAAGAAGAAAGGAAAGAAGAGGTGATTTTGTTTTACAATTATTATGTTCCTCAACAGAATTATACGATTCGGAGTTTTTGTTGACAAATCCCACAGATACTTTCTTCTCAGGTACTCCCTCAAAGAAGGCAAACTTGCCTAAAACTGTACACTGTATCTCATGTAGAGCCCTCCTACAGCAAGTACTTGTAGCAGCTTAAAAACTACTAACAAAACGATCACCTCCTATTTGCTGGAAACAACGGTCGCACCCACTACTATATATTCAGCTGCTTCAATTAGAGCCAACCATTTGAATACTTGAATGCCGTAACAATCGTATAATGAAGCACCCACTCAGAAGCATAATTGATAGTTACTAAATTGAGTAGTTTAACATGGGGCTTAAAACTGCAGATAAATAGCTAGCTCCCAAGTACCTTCGAGAATGAGCCATCCTTTTGTTTATGTTAATACTTGCATCTTTCTATTCAGTAATCTAGTATCTAAATCTCCACTTAAACTATCTAATACACTTCAGTTCCCCTTTAAATTGACTCGCATGGAAACGATTTCAAAGGCGCTGTACATGGACAGTAACTAAAGCTGGTATCTTCAATATTTGATCAAACTTCATTTAAAATTAAGTTTTTGAATTATGTATTGATAATAGGACAGATCCCAGGTGGTCTGCTACAGGAGTGAGCGAATAATAGACGCAAGTAAATTATCACATCCCTTTTATTTGTTCAGCGTATAACATCGTATGGTTCCAGTACTACCTCTACCACCTGAATAAAGCATCTAGCCCAAAAAGACTGGCCCACAACGAATCTCCAAGAGTTAATAACAACGCATATTGGCGCCACAATATTAAGAAATACTGCATCAGCCCTCCAACTTAGTAGCGATAACACAATGTGCATGATTGAAAGCACGAATCCAGACATAGCGAGCAGCATTTGCAGTAGTAAGCATTTCTTATCAGTGGTTACAGTGAAGAAACGTTGAAGACTGAACTCAGGTTTGCCAACCGAGATATTAGCAGAGAAAGATGTTTTGCACAGCTAGCACTTCGGAATGGTAGCGTAGCCTTCCTTTTAAATTGTATGAGCTATCCATTCCAGAATACAACTTTCATGAGCGTGAGCTATTGAGCCTGTGCACTGGCAGCATGAAACCAAAGGCTTAGATGTTTCAAAACAGATCTTGCATCGAGCTTCATCAGTATGATCCGGAATGATTTTAAGGGAGCCAGCATCCTCTGAACTGCAGATGGTGCTTTCACTTGGGATCAAACTGATCGACATAAATTGATAAAATTATTCAGTCCCCAGGTTATAGAATTTATAATTTTCCATACGCCGAATCAAATTGTCCCCGAACATGCAATATTAAAAGGCCACTCAACCTTATCTATTCGAATGTTTGCTGTAGAAGCAGGGTTTGCAAAATAGGCGATTAGACTTTTAGCTATGTTGTTTTTTGACTCCGGTGGAATCTCGTAAAACGGTTAAGTGAAAGAGGTGTCCAGTACGAATATGTGTTGTACGCATGAGATAGCGAACACTCCAACGTTGGGTAGTTTTGTGAAGTTCTGGAAAGCGTCGAGAGACTTCTTTCGGTAGTCTCTTATGGCCTTTTCTTGGGTGATATTGCAGCCAAGTAACGACGATGCTTCTTCGTTTGGCACACAATCTAACTCCAAAATGTTATAGATGGCCCACAGGTCATACTGAGATCCAAGCACATACACAGGAGTCTTGATATATTGGGCTAAAACTCCAGCCATCAAACATTATCTCTGCCCTGGATAATCCTTGACGCACTATTTGTTCGGGATGGTGATTTAGGTATTGACTAATTTGAACAAATTGAAGGTTTTTTCCAAAACTACAGGCTTACCTGTCAGGTAGCTAGGGTAATCTAATAGTAGAACGGCACTATCTGCAAAAACATATACTCTTGATTTAATTGCACTATCCTGGACAAAGTTAGCCCACAGCAAAGCAGCCATTCCTCCTGAGGCTGTGCCAGCGAGTACAATCTGAGGTCTGGAGTAAAGTTGGAAAGTATCATTTAGATATTGAAGATGAGTCAGAGTGTTGTTAGTTCCTCTCAAGTACATCTAAGTGCTTCGGTATGATATTGCATCAAGCTTGGTACCTTGATGAGCAGAACCATCGCAGGTGGGTAGGAATACCTTTGTCCAGTCCCAGAAGACAGGGTTGAGGGTTTTATTCGCCGACAATATGCTCACATTCCCCAGGTCCATCGTCTTAGGATATCGCTTGGAGCTTCCATGCTCTGTAAAAGATCTTATGTAGCAGTTTTAAAGAGTCGAGGCAAGATCTTGTCCTTGACAGTATCCAGCTCCCTCGAAGAATATCAACATTTTTTGAGCGTTAGCTCCATAGCCCTAATTGTAGTAGAGGATAGCCTCGCTGCCGTCAATACAGCGAGCTCCCGTCGAAATATCGTGTTTTACTTGGTGATAGGTGGAGTTTTAAGGAGCTGACAACGCTAAACTTACAAGCAGCACTAATATCAGGATTCGCATTAATTTAAATTAATAGAAATATCATCGACAATTACACAAAATTGGAGTCGCCTTAGTTTAATACAGTTTGTTGGTGAATGCTGGGTTTTATAAAAAGATGCCGCCATTAGAGGACTCTAAATAACGATATTGGTGTTGAAGACTCTTAAAATTATAATAATTGAGTCAATTATGAAGAGGTCAAGACAGGAAGCAAGTGCTAACTACTACATCGTCTAACGAATCCTCAGCTCCAGGAGAGCAAAGGGCCATCTCGAATACCTAGTAAAGTGGCAAGGATGGAGTAAACAATCATCCACTTGGTAGCCAGCCGGAAACCTCAGATACTCATTGGCAGAAGTTCTTAAATACGAAAAGCAGAAGAGAATTTATAGCCAACCTAGAAGTTCACTAGCCAGTGAGCATAACCTGGAAGGCTCTCAGAGCGAATAAGCTTAATATGAATTCCTCTCGACGAAGCAGTTGGCGCGCATAAAGATGAGGGAGTCAGAGTCAGAGGAAAATAAATGTTAGCAAAGAGTGCTACAGGAAGAGAGCTCTAGAGGCAATAGCCAGGGCGAAACATAAAATAGGAAGTAGATAGAGTAGGTAGCTGTGCTAATCAGCCCTTCTCTAGAGGGGATGCCCGACCCGATAGGAAAGAATTTTGTTTGTATAGATACAGACAATTTAGGGAGGGAAGAGAAGTCAGGATCTGGGCCAAAGTAGAAATCTACCAATATTTAAATCCGAAAAATTGGCGAGCTTTAGCAACACTCCAAGCAGTAATAATCAGATAACGACAAGCCATCTTCCAACGATTCTAAAAAGATAAAGCTGTTATCTTAAACTAATAAGGGGCTTTTACAGACTATTCAACCCATCAAAATGACTGCTAAGCCAATCGTTGTGCAAAGAATGGCTCACAGCCCTAAACAAAATGATGTGAACACCAACTCTGTGTTAATCCCTGTAGCTTCTCAAGAATCTCAGCCTTCACAATCGTCACCAATTATTGTTGCTCCCCCTAAAGCTATTTCCATAGAATATAAGGGTATCTAAAGTGGTACATGCACCTACCGAGTTACTTTTAGCGATGGCAGTAACAAGCTAATTGACGCTGGAAAGGCCAAATCAGACTATCTGACACTTTATGTCGAGTACCTTGAAAATACCAAGCTCAAAATCCAAACAGATAAAAAGATGTGTTCGCCTACAACATCGAACAGTTGATACTTACGCTTTTAATCTCAGTTTTTACATAAGAAAGATTTACAAATACCTTAATTATCTCATTTGTATTGGGCAGCTAATTATTAAAGTTAAATTCAAATGATCAACTAAGCGAAATTCATGTGCTTTAGATGCGGGAAACTGCCCAAAGAGTTCGCTGTCCTTGGTTGCAGCCACCCAATATGCGTCGACTGCATGCGCTCCATAGATATCTCTAAAAGAACCTCCACAGTCTGTGAATGTGACAAATATAGCAGTATGCGATAATCCACTCAAATAGCCAGCCCTAACTCTCTTAAAGGCTATCTCTCGCAAGCTTACACTTCCTAAATCAATAATGAAGAAGACTACGTTGTTGGAGTACCTCCAACTCAAAGCCCGCTACAATAAAGAAAGCTCTATAGGCAACCTCATCAAACTGTGAGCCAATTAAACCCTCCAAAGAAGGAGCAACAAGTAAGCAGCTTTAACTTAACGTCAAAATAGCAGCGAAGGATAAAGACCTAAGCCAGTGAACTCCATTCATTGTAAGCATAGTTAGAGCCGAGAATAAAGAGGCATCATATGACTTTAAGAGAGCTTGGAAGCGAGATCCAGTATGCCGAGATGTTGTATAATAAAGGAGTAGAAGATATCCGATGTGCATTTAAGGTTCAGATGTAAAGATTTGAATAGGCGTTCGAATAATATAAAGAAAAGATTAAAATGTGGTACATGGAGATAAAAGCAGCGAATTTGAGCAAAAATATCAACCTTTCCAAATACATTAAAGACAAGTATTCACATATTGACCAAAAGCTCCAGTAATTTCAAACATTAATCTTTTAATTCGAGCCTTAAATAAAACGAAATACATAAACACGTAAATAGTTCTTAAGTCCTAAAATTGGATATAATAATAAGACAACAGTAGTCGATTCGGATAATTAGTAGGAGAATGAACTTCCTTAAACTCAATCCAAGAACGTCTACATTATAAATAGACCTTGGTACCTAGGGCACAACTCCTATTTAAGTTCCAGTTTCCTCAGCCCTCTTAAACATACTTTAAAAAAGAAAACATTAAAGAGCTACAACTTGATTGACGAGCTTATTCGAAAGAACAAAATCAAAAGATGGACTGATTATAGATTATGAGGCTATGATATTATATGTTAGTTCTGTATTAGTTATATTATATGTTAGTTCTGTATTAGTTATATTATATATTAGTTCTATTATATATTAGTTCTCTTATAAAAATGATTGGACCACCTAGAATGCTCTACAATTAGGAGTCGGAAGAAAGCAATAGGGAGTAGCCGAACGAATAAAAGATGTCTGAATAAGTAGAAGATGACAATATTCAAACAGAACAACAGTTGGATTATCGCCAATTAGGAATTCCTGTCTAATCTTTTGCAGTGCTGGAAGGGCATAAAAAGTCAGTCACCGCTGTTGATGTTGATCCTAAAGGCTACAGAATGGTGACAGGCTCTCTAGATTACACAATGAGAATGTGGGATTTTCACGGAATGAACAAAAATATGAATAGTTTTAGAGTTACTTAACCAATCGAAGGAAACGCTATAAGATCTCTCAACTACAATACATCAGGTACACACATACTCGTAGTCTGTGGTGGTAAACAAGTAATGTTGGCTGACAAGGATGGTGCGAAGGGACTGCTAACTGTAAAAGGTTATATGTACATCATGAATCTACACAAAACTAAAGGACATACAGGCACTGTATTCGATGGAATTTTTCACCCCTACAATGATAACTAGTTTGTGACATGTTCAGCAGATGGAAGCATACGATTGTGGGATATGTAACAGAAATTATAAGGAATTGAATAGTAGCTAGCTCACAAAACTTTATTGAGATGCTTGAATAGGTAGGGACATATGACAGCTATAACATCTGTATCGTATGGAAACCTAGGCAAAATGGTATTTGGAGGCTGCCAAGACGGTTCTTTGCAAGGATTCAGCACAAAACATAACCTACATCGACCATAAATGATTGTTAGAGATGCTCATGTGCCTTAAGAGGAGTATACTCGCATACTTTCGTATTCTGATGGTAATCGTATTGCAACTCGTCATCGAGATGGCTCTTTAAAAATTTGGGATATTAGGCGGTTCGTAACTCCAATCACCCAAAAATACAACATCCCTAACTACTTTCCAGGAAGTAAAATGTGTCTAAGCCCTGATGAAAAATATCTAGTCGTTGGAACATCTGTGAGTAAAGTAAAAGGCTAAGACATTTCTCACTTGTATTTCTATGATTCTCAAACGATGGAGGTAGTCAGAAAAATGTCGATGGGACCATACTCTATAACAGACATCAAATGGAGCAAAATTCTAAATCAAATCGTCGTCGGAACCACTTCGGATAGAGCGCAGATTTATTTCGATAAGGCTATAAGTACCAGAGGAGCAGTTGAGTGTGTGTCTCGGCAACCCAGAATGTAAAAAGACTATACTTTTGGATATACATTACCGGTTTATCTTCCACATTCTCTACCCTTATATCAACAGAGGCCCACAAACAATAAAAAGAAAGACGAACGGAAGGCTCGAAAAGAGAAAACATTGACGTAGAGACCCGATCTTCCTCAACAGGGTCCTTGGAAGAATGGTAAGATGATAGTTGCAAATACATCTGTCCAGCATATCATCCAAACTCTGAATGCCGACTTAGAAAAAGTTGATGATGCCCGTGTTCCTATCCTCCAGATAAACGGATACACATCGAAAACGCACTAGTTTACCCAGGCTTATCAGGCAACTCAACCTAAACCTATTTTCAACGACGAGCCCCAGTAACTAAAGGAATTCGAACTTCTTGCCAAGATAAAGGATATCTGTCCTCATTGTGGTATGAAACTGTGCACATGTGCTCGAAAGTATATGATTGACCCCACTGACTAATGACATAACTGATTTTAAAATCAATAGTTAACTATGATCACTTTCAAATATAAATAAGCATGTGATATGGTACGGAATTTAATAACCTTTTTGTACTAAAATGAAATCATACGTGGTGTTATGTATGGTCTTCGCCCTAGTTTTTGGTGCGCTTTAGGACGTACGCTCTGTTAATACTTAGCTAAAACCTACTCATGAAGTTACCTTCTCGATTAGTATCGCCGGATAAAGCGCTGGGGATATTAACCTTGATTTGTTCGGAAATGAAGTTCCCAAAACAGTGGAAAATTTCGTCACTCTCTGCTAGGGAACCTACAGCGAAGGGGGACGTGCTTTTACATACGAAGGCTCTTCCTTCCACCGAATCATTCCTAAGTTTATGATCCAAGGTAATTATATTTGTAATCTCAGGTGGAGATTTCACTAATCACGACGGCACTGGAGGAAGATCCATTTACGGTAGGTCATTCGCTGACGAAAACTTCAAACTAAAACACGAAACATACTGCATATCTATGGCAAATGCAGGTCCAAACACAAACGGATCTCAGTTCTTTATTACAACAGGTAAACCAATATCTCATTTAGCCGAAACTGGATGGCTTGACAATAGGCATGTGGTGTTTGGAAGAGTAAGTGGTGGCAAAGACGTTGTTAATAAGGTTTAAGCAGAAGGAACTGGAAGCGGAGCACCTAAACGCAAGGTTCTCATTACAAAGTGTTCAGTCAGAAAACTGTGATGTCCAACATAATCTTAATTGTTAGCTATTAGTATAGGTTAGTATGATCCTTACTCTGATCATCAAAAAGAGTGATCTTTAGTGTACTTGTTGTCGTAAGCAGCTAGGCATAGTGACATAACAGCTTGGCGAATATTTTTTTGAATTTACTCTGAGTCGGAAGAACAATCGTTATCGAGGTCAATAGGTACCTGAGTTAACAATTCGGTACATAAATCTGCTGTAAGTCTGGTGGGAATAGGCCATCTTCGTCGTACACTTCAAATGTATAGTCGTTAGCTCCCTTTTTAAATGTTATTTGCTCTGCCATTCTGGCCATACAACGACGAGTCTGCGGCCTTCTGCAGTAAGACTTCTGGATAAGCTTCCTATAGGAACTGATTCTTCTTTTATTGCCATACTTAGCATCGTGCCGAGGGTTGTTCTTGCCGACGTTAGACTGTCTACTGAAGAATCCTTTCCTACGAACCATACACAGATAGAGACCTTTAGACAACTCAATGTTCCCATTGGCTGTCTCCAAAACATACAGGCTTCGGATTATTACTGCTGGAGGCATATTAATATATTTCTGTTAGAACTACTTACCTACTCATTTTATGATCACCAGCCCATTAATCCTGTTTCAACTTTCGAACGCTCCTGTACCGAACCTATTTTTTCTAAAAGAAGCCCAACTTGTCGAATGGCACCCTTTAGTTTTCGAAGCAATTATTGTATTGTTATGCAAAGTATAGCTGTGCTGCTTAATTCGCTAAAGATAAGTGCTGAAGATTTAATTGTTAGATTGAAGTATCAAAATAATTAACAGGAGAGGTTAACAGGGACACAAGAGTGATAAATAGATCGTTGGTTATGTACATCAGAGAACCCACGTGATGAGGGTTAGCGCATAGTATCTGAGCTGAATGGGGAGGCCCACTTTACGGTTGAACAACAAGAAGTAACTGATTATTCCGATGAGTTCGACGCTGAGTGCCTTTTTGAAGCCTACCATTATCATCCTTACTATGCGAGACCACATAGTCCTGCGTTGGGGTATTTCCTGCATACCTTTGTTTTTGATCTTATTTATATAATAATACAATCACCATATTAACCCTACATTTGGATATCTCTATTCCTCTACCTATTCTATGGTTATAAATGCGCTGGTTTTAACTTAGTTTACAAACATTATGACTCTTAATGCATCTGTTTTAATAATTTGCGTTTTCATCGACTCGCTAACTAAATATGATGCTTGGTATTTATTAAATCCAATATTTAGAAATGCTACAACCTTCATACTTAACACAATCCCAACGAAATATTCAAATAATAATTTTTTACAATATTCTTTTGAATCGGCCGGAGCTTGCGTAGAGTAAAGCCTTGAAGATATGGGTAGGCCTCTAAGGCAATAAATATTTATAGATTCACTTACTGAAGTTTGGAACATATAACCTCTATTGAAACACTAAATACTTATTCTAAACCAATACCTCCTTAAATATGCTCTCCTTGAGCTTCCTTCGTACGTACATACATTTGCTTAAAGGTTTGATACTCACTACCTTCTCATCCACTAGCCAAACATCTTTAATTATCTTTTATTTGTGTTTGCGCCGACTGTTGATAGTAAGATTGAAGGCTTACCGAAACATATCTTAAGTAGACGTTCATAAAAATATCAGATCTCACCCTTAGACTCAGTGTGTAAAGGCATTAGAAAAGTCGAGTTAGCAGTCTTTATAAACGGGTCCTGCATGGGAGAAATTGAACAACCCAGCACTGCAGATTTTTTCGTCTTGCTGGACCTCAGTCGTAATGCAGACAGCAGCTGCGAAGTGCGGGCCGCTAGAGTTGATGCTCTGGTCTGTGTATCTGTTTATTTATGATCTAGACTGAATTTCGTCACAACCGACATCGGTGCATCAGGAGATTTGTAGGTCATCTTGGAGTTTGAAGGATACAGTTTCTTAATCGACCCAGGTGACTCCATTCCTGACTTCTGAATGTCCCTACGTACTTGCCTCTCGAGGTCAATCTCTTTTAGGTACTTCTTCCTTAGCATGTTTTGATAAGTTTGAACTTGTTGCTCCGCTTCGCTCAGTTTGTGGTTGAAATCTAACTCCATGTACTTTGAGTTAGCGATAAGGGAGTCTATTGTCCGGCTCAGTTAACCAATCAACCGAGTTTTTTATTGAAGCTTTCCTTCGTAGTCGAGTTGGATCTGCTGAAGGTTGAATGCCATTGTTTTTTCGTACTACTTCCTTTCATCCAGGAACGTCTGGATTATTAATCTAAGTTTCTAACGAGTGGCTCGCACAAAAGACTCGAGATCAGAAGCACTCTCCAGATCTGTTGTATCTAACATTGAGGAACACTGCACCCAGAGTGTTCCACTGTCCTGTCGATTCAACCCGGATTCGATTTTGGTTGAGGACATTAACAAACAAACAATCTGAATTATATGAATGAAAGTTCCACCGGCAACCATTACCACATTTCTTAGATAAAAGTTATTCAAAAATTGTTGGCGTCAAATATTCTTCGTACCTCCCCTACTTACGTTGCCTAAATAATCCAATAAATCGCGCGTTCTCATCAGATAGAGTCTAACCAGTTTATTCTCAGGAAACAGCACTCGATGTACACCATACTGTATGCGATAAACTGGCTATTGATGCGGATAAATACAAATCCACTGTAAGGGCATCATGCTATCAGAGGTCGAGCTTGTGGGGCGGAATGCTGACGAGCTTTTCAACTTCCTTCTCGAAGGTCTTGAAGTCGTGGTAGGTCTTGTGGCTGCCCACGGGGTGCTCGTCGGCGAGGTGGTTGGTGGGCTTCCACTGGTGGATGTAGTACTCAACGTGGTGGTCGTTGAAGTTCAGGCTGTTCGTGGCATGGTGGTTATAGTACCTCTTCCCGAACACCCAGTCCTGGCACTTGATGCCTCTGGCCAGGGAGTCCCTCCAGTCGACCGTCTGCTTGTTCTTGGTCAGGATGTTGCGGATGGCATCCGACTCGGCGTCCTGGTGGTCCTTCAGCACGAAGGGCTTCTGGTGCCGGGGGTAGTAGCTCCTGTAGGAGACTGGTCGCGAGTAGCTGTAGCTGTCGAAGATCGTGTACATCCTGCTTTATTAATTTATTTCCGCAGTATCCTGCCTCCCTTTTATAGCTGCCGGAATTTCACTGGAGACCTACGCGCGCCCCTCAAAACTCCAGCGCTGCCGTTTTAGTCCGCACTAAGCCTTGCTCACTTACAAACACTGCTCTCTCGCTCTTCTCTCGCCAACAGCAAACCAGGAAGCAGCCTGTCTCGAGAGCAACACTCAAATACATAACTAATACACAAACATCACAGCAACAGTGCAATCAGGATCCTTTTCGTCGATAGCGCTTCTTGTCTGTATGAACATGTCGACTGTTTTCGTACTCACAACGTCCCTTCGAACTGTATTATGTTTTCTGCTCCACTTCGTGCATAGGGCTGATGTGTATTTGTTTTTTGTCTGTTGTACTGTTCTATACAAGTTGCGCTGTTATTGTTATGTTGTTGAGATTATCGTCCTTTGTTAAAATTGAATATTCAGAGTGTAGCTAACTGTGATTTTTATTATCGCTCAGAACGTAGGTTGAACTAACTCAAGCATACATGCTAGAATAGTAACTCTGGGCTCTTTTGACAGGCGATTTTTGCCAAGATATTGCTCAAAATATAGTAATTTGTAATGAAGAACTAGATCTCTCTTACTCTAAACTGAACATTTATTGCGTTAACTATGTTATTTTTTCCAATAAAGTCTCGATTTGATACTTGATAATGGCTGCTGGCGTAATCTGAAGAATTTTGATATTATTTATGTTAAATGAATGTTTGAATGGAACGAACGAGCATTAAACTTCACAATAATAACATATTTTAGATGAAAATGAGAAAGCGATCGATTAGAATAGCTCCAAAGATGTTAGTTGTAAAAGAGACAAATAGTAGTTAAATGCTAACAAATATTGTTAGATTTATCAATTCATTTGCGTTCTGACTCCACTGCTTTTAAAGAGTCGCTCTAAAGTAATCTAACATACAAGGGGGAACCTTCGCTAACTTGCTCAAGAGTAACACTGAGGATACCAACTATGAATGGAGGTGTGATAACTAGATCTTTATGCTACGGCTGGATCAGGAGAGTGCCTGGTATAAACTGCTTGTAGCTGATGTTTATCATATCGAAGGCATAGATATCCTTATCAAGGAATGACCGATACTAGCGAATAGGCCAGTAACCCTTAGTGGACATCTCGGGCACCCATACATACTTCCAATTGGCGACACTGTGTGATTTAACATTTTTCAAGAATACTCTTGTATACATGAATAGGTCTAAGTTGTTAGGCTACTTGATTTAGTTGTATTAAGCAGCGGACATTAAGAATAGTTTGAACTTAGGATTTTCAGTTGGGATTACATGCATCTATGCGTTGTAAAGTGAAGATTTTATTGTGTAAAGTTTGTGTGGGGGGATGGCTGACATTCTGAAGTAGTTAATCTGGTGAATCGATTTGGCATCCTAAAGAGGAAGAACTGTTGTCTGGAAATGGAAAGGCAGTCTAAAGGCTTGATTGAGTTCACAATGAAATAATCTATTATGAGCCACTCCAGAGTCTTTTACAGTGCGTACTAACTATTTGCCTTGACTCATGAGCTTCATGTTGAGTTCTGTTATCGTTGTGAATTCTGTAAGTTTAAGTTCTTCCAGTTTGACTTTCTTCTTTTAGAGCATGACGATGAGGACCAATAGTTATTTGAGTTTGAGGTACTATTTAACTTTGTTTTTGAGAGTTTCAGCTTATTAAGGGGAGAGACAGTTTCTAAACACCTATGAAATCATGATCGAGTAGGAGATTTATCTCTAGGGGGTTTGGGAGTGTTATTGTAAATTCTATTATTTCACCTGCACTAACTCCATATTGCTGACTAACAGTGTGGTGAATATAGAGAATAAATTGACAAAACTATTTTTACTATGGGCTCATAGTTGTACTTCGCACTTTATGTTGAAGGGCCTCTTCATAACAAACTTCCGCTAGTATTTATCATCGTCGAGTTTTCTTTGGAATATCGCTCCGTATCTATCGAACTTGGTGTTGAAATTGTTGCTTAGTTACAGCAGAGATTAGTTAGACTAGTCAAACTGGAAGCTAAACTCAACTTCATCACAGGGGTCCTTACGGAATATGTACTGGCACATTGCTATTGTAAATTAGAACAGATTTTATGTCTTATAGGTACTGGCGTGGGCTATAACAAACTTTCGGGTATCCTGTTTATTCCTATCGTGATAAGCTATACAGATGCCCACTACCTTCCCCTACTCCATACCCACCATCAAACTAAATGTAACTTAGTTCATCAGTTTCTTATACAAGTCTCCCCGACTTAGAGATAAAATACTAAGCTGTTCTTTGGGAAGTTTAAGGAACTGACTTCCAAGGTACTCATCAAGTTCCCCCTCTTCTATGGCTTAAAGCTTAACAGTAAATCTCTCATTAGGCTTTTCGATAGCCACTGCTTGTTGGTTTTGCTTAGCACTTACACGGCTTTGGAGACTTGGAGTTCTGACATGTGTTCTTGGTTTTATCTATTCCTCTGATTTATCGTAGTAAACCTTCCTATCCTATGCCTATTATTCTTACTCCTCTTCAGATGGTAATCTATTCTTTCGAACTCTACCTCTATTGTTCTGTCTCTACTATTCAGATGTCTCAAAAGAACGGTTATGTTTCTTTGATGGGGATCTCTTGTTTTTTGATTGGTTGCGCTTCACCTTCGGCTTCTCCTCTTACTCGCTCTCCTCCTAACGTCTATTTACTCTCTTTCTGGGTGGTTACTACTCTGACTACTGTAATGCTCTATTTTTCCTCTTTACTTTTATTACTTGGGCATCGTCCTCACTTTACTCCTCCTGCTGCTTACGTTTTTGCGGTTTTCTAACCTCTTCCTCCTATTAAGATACATCTCTCCGATTCTTGTATTTATTATTTCTCGCCTCCTATTAGCTTTATTATTCGTTCCTAGGATTCCTCTTCTGTTTGCTATACCTTTGTGCATCATCATTGGCTCTGTACTACTTTTTCTTACCTTTAGCCTTTTCCTCCACTTACTAATTGTATTTCTTCTTCTTATTTTGGGACTCCTTCTTATTTTATGGCTATTTCCTAGTCTTTTTTCTCTAATTTTAAACCATTTATGGCTCCTTTCTCTCCACAAATAGCCTCTTATAGTCTTTATCTTCTCCGTCTACCTATTCAATAGCTTGAATACTCGATCGATAGTTTCCTTCTTCACGAACCCCTTCCAGAGTCTTTTTCTTTTTAACATACATTTGGTACTGCTATTCAGTCATTCCTAGTCTGGTTCTCTCGTTTGTTATTTGGGAATCATTCAATTTACTAGGGGCCTACCCTCTCGACATGACTGTCCTCTGCTAAGTTGCCAGTCTCTGCAACTGTTACTGAATAGTGGGGCTTTGGGCACGGTGATCAGCACTTGCTGAAATGAGGTTTTTTTGGGGAGATTGAGAGACGAAGGAAGTTCCCTTAATATTGGAGGCAGAATCTATCTTCTACTATTCGAGTTTATTTTTAAGGTAGGCGTCATCCTTATACATAGTGATATCTTTTATGAGGAAGTCATGTTTTTGAGAGTAGATTTCAGGCAGACCAGAAGACATGAGTTCCTTTTAGAACTGATTTCTGAGCTAGTTCTTGGCAACTTATTTCTCCATCTTTCTATCTATTATAGCCTTCTCTATTATTTACTTCCTGACCTAGCTTTCTATCTTAGCCTTATCGATCGGTTTGCTAATTATTTGCTGCTCCAATTTCTGCTGAGCCTTTTCCAACTGGTCGCTGATGAGTTTTTTCTTGAGCTATCTCTGCTCTAGCTCCTACTTGGTCTTCTTTATTATATCCAGCCTCATCTACCGCTCCAACTTCTCTTTCATCTTCTCTCGGTAGACTTACTCCTAGAGTTGTCTCTACCGCTCTCTCTTTTACTTGTCGTACACCACAATATTCTCAGCTTTAAGTTACATTAGATACTGCTATTTAACGTTTTCCCTCAGCTTTTACTCCATCTACTTCCTGGTTTCGACTGTGAACGACTAGAGTTACTTCTTCTGATCTTCCATCTGCTGCCTCATCAACTATTCTAGCTTCTCTTTCTGGGCCTATTGTTGCATCACCTTCTCCCGCAGCATCCTGTCTCTAATTTAGTTGGACTTTCGTAGATTTTAGAGCTCCATTGCCTATTTTATCTTTAGCATCTCCAACTAGTTCTATATCTCCTTCTTCTTATTATCAAACCCTTTCTCAGACTACTGCCTGGCTTATAATTCTGCCTCTCTTAGCATCTTGGCCCTCAGCTCTTCTTTTAGCTAGGACTCAAGCGTCTACTTAAGGGCCTTTTTATTCAACTCTTCCAACAACATCATCTTCTACTCCTTAGCCTTGGCTTATACCTCCACACGTTTGGCCTGCTCATGCTTCAGAAGTTTCTTCAGCTACTGTTCTCTCATCAACGTCATATTCTTTATACGCTATACCTATTTCATGTCTCTCTCATAGTTTGCCTTCGAAATCAGTTATTGTTCTAACCTTTTTTGTTAAGCTATCTTCTGGTCTTCAAGCCTTAGTTGCTTTTAGAGTTACTACCGCTCTGCCTGTCTTTTAGCCTTCTCAATCGATATCCTCTCATCAAACTCTCTCCTGAGTTTGGCTTTCATTTATTCTAACATTCTCATTTCCTAGTCCCTCTGCATTTTCTTTAGTCTTTCTTTGTCTACTGCTTATTTCTCCAGCTTCCCCAAAATTTAAGTCTTTAGCTCTTTAATCAAATCCTCGTTTTGCCTTAAAACTGCTACACTTACAGGTGGCCTTTTAGGTTCAGCTTCGGCAGCATCTTCCTTAATTTTTAAGATTTTGTTCCTCACATCAGCGTCCATTCCCTTAACACTATTTATCAACTTAGTTTAGTTGTAGTTGCCTACTATCTTCTACAGCTACTTCATTCCATCCTTATCTTCTAGTAGCTTCTTAGATGTCAACCTATCTTTCAGCTTTAAGGCCTGTGGAGCCCTCGCTTCTTTCAGGATTTCAATCTCTTTCTTGCGAAGAATCGATTCAAACTCAGACTCTTCCTACCCTCCCTTCGGTCGAATAATCTTTTTATGGCTTTCAGTTACGATCGATTTAGCGCGCTATGTTTTTAGGTCTTTCTTGCTTAGAAGCTTGGGCATGCTCTGATTATCTTTTTTGTTTAGAAGCACAACCTCGCTTTCAGATTCAGGGAGTCCTTATTTTTCCCTCCAGTAATCCCCACCTTTTCTCACCATCAACTTCGGTTAGTAAATACTCTTTATCGCATTTATTCTCACTTGGTTTTTCTCTAGTCGCTCCAGCCTTTCTTTTTCTTTTTATAAAAATTTTAATTGCTAGGTTTTTTCAACGTCTGTCTCGTAGTTTGCATCTGACCTTATTTTGTTCCTTCTCTATTTTATCAGTTGATCTGCTTTAGAGCGATAGATCTTCTCGACAAGGTCAGACTTATCTATTGGAGAAGGCATAATCTTATTCCGCAACTCTTAAGCCTTCTCTGCAGCTAGATATTAGAGAGCTTTCGACATCCTTTTTTTTAGTTAGGTATCGCAGTCTACAATATTTATGTACTTGGCGTTAGCTACGGTGACTTACTATTTAAGGGGACGTAGTATGAATGGGTCATTTTTACTTCCCATTACAAGGTAGTCGTTGAGAATGGACGAACCCAAGAAGTTCATGTCATTAAGCATCCGCAACAGATAGTTATCGTCTGCATAAACAAAGACAGCTGTCTGTGCCTCAAGAGCCTCATCGGTTAGGCTATTTAGAGATTGCAGCCAATCTCTCCATTTTTTGATTTTATCGATAACAAAAAGACTAAGTTTTCGGAGATGACTGATTTCGTCCTGCAGTGTTTTGAGTTTGGACTAGTACCCCTAATCGTCTTTGGTGCGTCTCAAAGCTTTTAAATTTTCCTACATCAGTCAAAATCCTACCAGCACTTTGCGAATTTCTATTATGCAAGCTTATCGAGCTTCGATTGACTTCGTAATTTAAGTGTAATGATTCTATTTATTTCTAATAGCTTTGATTTCGCTTAAAAGTAGGTCTTCTAATCGTTAGATAGTCACATTTTTTACAAATGCCATAAAGTAGTAGCTGTAAAAGTCTGGTATCTTCTAAGCCAACCACACCTTCTCTAGATCCTTTATTATTCCGTTTACGCGCACATGGTTTCTAAATAAGTAATTGCGTACTGCACATTGTCAATCTACAACCGCTCGTTAATCGCATCATGCTTCCGTCTCAACCAGGTCCTTTTCGAATGCTTGTTGGTGCTTTCAACGTTTTTGTAGGCGGTGAGTTCATCAACCTCTTACTTTTTCTTTTGTAGCTGTTTGCGATAGCCTTTAGTGTGCTTGTCTTTGAGGGGGGAATACTAGGGGATTCCTTTACTCATGACGAAGCGTTAGTCCCAGAGTTTTTAGCGTTATTTGACCTCTTCCACAGGGGGATTGTCCTCTGACTTTTTTTAGAGAATGGGGAACATGCTTATCAGTTTTACAAAATTTATTTATTACCACAACCCTTACCACATTAAATTTAAGCCTAATCGTAACTCAAATAATAACCTACATTGATTAAATTGTTAGTTTACACTTTGGGCAGTAGATATCATGAATTTACTCATACATCTATTCTAGTTGTAAATAATCGTCAGAATAATCTTGATCGACATTCTTAGGGAGGGTTATTTGTAGAATAAAACCCATATAAAACAAGTGTCTTTTAATTTTATAATTTTGTTTCAATCAAGTTCTATTAATAATTCAATCGAGTCAGCAACAAGGAGAAACTGACTGTTAAGTTGTTAGGAAATGGGCCGCAACATAATGTAAGCATTATCAGAGATATAATATTTGAGATTATTGTTATAACAGCCTGAAGAGCATAATATTGATTCGGTTGGCCTCTAGATACTGCCTAAACTCGATTAGAGACTGGTAATTGACGAAAAATTATCCTCTACAGTCCATATCTCTGTACTGGAAGTAGTGTCATCTCTCCCATTGTATGCGTATGCTTTGAGGGCGATAGCTCCAATTTATTTACTGTTTATAGAGTGGTTACCACTGCATAAGCACCAAACTGCAACTGGTTAGTGAATTCGTGGGTATTACTATGGTTAGTTGATGCTAGCTGATTAGTTTGGGGTTGTAAAACTTGTGGAGTAACTGTAGAGATCATTTTAAAGGATTGTTGATTGAACATTAAATAGGGGTAAAAAACACAAGTAGGGACGAATCTTAAGATAATACCGTACCTAAACGTCGACTGCTGATACGTCCACGTGGTAGGAAGTGGGGAGTTTATTTAAGACAGATAATACCGCAATTTAAGTGGATAGGCGATTGGTGGGTAAATAGAATGGGAATAGAGTAAAATCGGAAAGGGGATCTTATGGAATTTATTGCTCATAAATAATGAGATAAAATCGATGATGGGAGAACCACAAATATATGAGAAAGATAAAAGTTGTTTTAGAGCTTTTACTCTCCACGGGTATTAGGGTATATTTAGAGCTCGTTTTGGGCTGGCGAAGGCAACTATTAAATTAAAATGTACAGACAGTTTGACATTAAACCAAATTAGCCTATCCCTCGTCCATCGGCCGCTAGGAAGAACGTTACCACCCTCATAGAACTCCTTAACCATAAGGAACGTACCTAAAGGGAGAGTAATAAGAGAGATGATTCGTTTTCCAAAATGGAAGTTGGAGCGAGCCATTACCAGTCAGCAGAGAGCTCATAGTACCGGCGGCTGTCCTCAAAGCCTTAAATACCTTCGTACCAGAACCTGAGCATAGAATTACAAAAGTTTCAAACCGCCCATCTTCCAAAAAATAACAGCAAAAAAATAGCAATGCTTCGGGATGTTCACAACCATTTTGATTAGATCTCACCAAATAACATGCGCCAATAGGATGATATCTTCAAAATGTTCCCTAAGCTCAAGATTCCGCCAGAAGAATAAAATCCCAAGTTGAAATAATACACAGAATCGAAGTAATCGCAGCAGGAGACTTCCATTGGTCATCCAACTTCGAGGGATTACAACTCCAACTACTGGACTCCCTCTAGCAACAACTCTAAGATACCCACTAGCTCCTACAAGCATACGTCTAGTCTGCGATACGACAGGAAGGATTTAAAACCTTTCACCTAAAGAGATTTGAAACAGGAGCTGAAGGAAACTATTTCCACACTGGCGACCGTTTCAACAGCAAAAGCCAGTAAAAAATTGTCTAAACATTCGAATGGCTCTCAGAATGCCACTATTTTCGATTTTCAAATATTGAGAGAGGTTGGCTAAGGTAAATTTAGCAAAGTGTTGGTGGCCAAACACCGTACCACAGGCTTCATAGTTGCAATAAAGAAAATTAGAAAGGATAGAATAGATAAATAGAAGTTGGCGAACCAGATACTTAGGGAGATTAAAATTACTTCCTTCCTAAATCATCCTAATATCATCTCAATCTATGGATACTTCGATGATGAATAGCATCTGTATTTGGTGGAGGAGCTGGGCTGTGATGGACAGCTGTTTAAAAAGCTACAGAAAGCATAGAAATTTACTTAAGAAGCAGTTGCATTTATCATAAAGCAGGTCATATCTGCAGTTGGCTATTTACATAAGCACAAGATATACCATAGAGACATCAAACCGTAGAACATTGTTGTAGCGCATGTAATAATAGTGATATTCAGGGAAACATTAAAATTTGTGATTTAGGGTGGTCAGTACATTCAGGCAAGAATGAGCTTCGTTCTACTATGTGTGGCACTCCTTTGTATGCTTCTCCTTAGCAGTTAAAGGGGTAGCTTTACAGTTAAAAGATCGATTTATGGGCAATAGGAATACTTGCCTATGAATTGTATTTTGGGAGTACTCCATTTGATATTACCCTGTAAGAGGAGCTAATAAGAATCGTAAGAGAGAGGTAATATAGATAACAGATGACGTGAAGTTTCCTGAGGGGACGACGGCTACCCCCTAATTCAAAAACTTCATCCAGTCCATACTGAAGAAAAATCCAACTTAAAGGTTGAACTGTAGCTAACTACTTTAGCATCCCTTTATTATTAAGTACAAAGACTTTTAGACATGCGAAGAGCTTTGCTCTGTGTGATTTATTTTTGCAATAAATCAACTGCATTTTTATCCCCCTAGATTATTAAGCTTCAATATTTTATGAATAGGCTCCTCCCCGTTATTCTCCTACTTTCAATGATGCAATGGATTGCATATTCAGACTGTGCATTCATAGTAGATGATCACTTAAAACCTCAACCTCCACAACCTGATGAAGTTGCACCAAAGATAGTTGAACAAATGACTTGCTCAGATTGGAATGGCCAGCTGGCTTGCTGCAATCAGAACTCCTTTATTCAGACTACATCATCGTTTGGAAAGATAGACACAGTATTTGGAGGTAGTGGGGGTGGATGCGATGTTTGTGCTGTTAATCTGAAAAGGTTTTGGTGTGAGTACGCATGCAGCCCTAGGCAAGCTGACTTTGTTAAGGTTATACTTTTATTATCTAGGTTTTTCCTTACGAATGGGTTGATTCTTTTACCCACCCTGGTGAAAAGGTTTTCGTCCAAAGAGTTGAATTAACAGTCGAGAGCTCAACAGCTTGCACCTTGTTTAAGTCTTGCTAGCGAACATCGTATGCATCTCAAGTGAGTGCTATGCAGAATCCTGCTGGATTTCTTAATTTTCAGGGAACCAACGCAATAGAAGATGGGACTCAGACCATATTAATTAAGTTCAGTGACAATAAAGATTAAGGTCTATATATATCGGACCTCGATACGTGCGATAAGCAGATGCCATAAATTTATAGAGGATTCAAGGTGCAAAATTGTTCTTGTAATTCGTGCGAGGCGAAATGTTCTGGTAAAAGTATTTATGAGCCTACTGGAGTAATGGAAGGATTTGATATTATGGTTGTGACAATCGTATGGGGAGCGGCATTAGTTATAGGAACAGTAATAACAATAATTCGAAGATATCGAAAGAATCAAAACTGAAAATTAGTTAATTTCCATATCAGTTACTAATTTACTCAATATTTATGCTGTTGGCTTTACACCAGTCAACATGACCAAACCTGATCTGAAATCGTTTGGCTAAGCAGCATTATTATGAATAGGATGTAGTTACATGCTAATAGCAATTTTAAATTGTATAGAAATGAAAGAAAACCAACAAACTACTACGGAAGAAGAGTTCAACGGCAAATACGTCGATAGCGATAGGGAGTGTGTACAGATTAGTTTAATGTAGGGTAAGCCACGCAGGAGAAAGCAACAGGGGATTAAAATGAATGTTTCCGGTAGAAGTGAGCTTACTTAGATACCCAATATCCTGTGGTCAAGTTCGTGGGCAAAAAGATCATGAAGTGGCAGTTGGATTACACCCCAGTATAGGAGTTTAATTTTGATCTCTGCTGGACTGATAATGCTGTTAAACCTGAAATCCTCGCCAAAATGCAGGCACACCAAAAAATCAACCATTTCCCCGGCATGTACGTTCTTTCACGCAAAAATAACCTAGGCAGAAATCTTATGAGACTCAAAAAACTGGAGCCAGATGAATATAATTTCTTCCCTCAAACATTCATACTGCCAGGAGACTATGCTGATTTAAAGCAATACCATCAAAATAGGAAGGCAGGAAAGGCTCAGACCTTTATAGTTAAACCGGAGGCGAGTTGTCAAGGTAGGGGGATCTATCTGACTAGAAACATAGAGAGTAGTTTTTTGAATTTACTCAGGAATTAAGCATGGGGATCGATGTGTTGTGCAAAGGTATCTTCACAAACCATTCCTTCTCGAAGAGTTGAAGTTCGACCTGAGAATTTACGTGCTTATTACTGGAACAGACCCTTTGAGACTATACGTGTATGAAGAGGGGTTGGTTCGTTTTGCCACAGAACCGTATGTGGCCCCTCGTACAGATAACTTGGATGAAGTCTGTATGCATTTGACAAACTATGCCATAAATAAGGACAATCCTAACTTCATATTTAACTAGTCAACTAAAGGTAAGTAAGGAGATATGTAGAAATGAATGTTGGTCATAAGAGATCGCTTACATCAGTTTACGAACACTTGTAGAAACAGGGTTATGATGTAGTTCGGTTGAAGTAGAGGATAAACGATATGTTCATCAAAACATTCATATCAGGACATCCCGTTCTATCGAGTATGTACAGATCCTGCCAACCGAATAATTTCAGCAACAACATGTGCTTCGAACTTCTCGGGTTCGACGTTATTATAGATTCAAAATTTAATCCGATTCTTTTATAAGTAAGTTGAAAATTAATGCAGGTAAACTACACTCCAAGCTTTTCAACAGATACCCCTTTGGATAGCCTGATAAAGAAGAATGCTATTAGAGATGCTCTGAAGTTAGTGAACTTAACAGAGAAGTTTAAGCAGTAGGTGAAGGCCAAAAGGGACAGATAGATACATGAGCGAATAACAACAGGGAAAAGAAAAAAGTACACTTAACAAGAGAAGGCTGAGTTAGCACAGCAGGCTCAGTATGAAAGGGACGCCTTTGAGGATAAAAACACAGGCGGATTTAAGAAGATTTACCCTTTGGATTAGTAGCAAGTGAGACACTATGCTAAATTCTTTCAGCATGCCCATGAGCTAGAGGGACTGACCTTCACTATGAATTCTAGCACAATAATTCCACCTGAGAAGAAATATTAACTCCAGAAGCAGCTGATTAAGACTTACCATTTACAGCCCTCCGAACCGAAGCTAAGAAAAAATAGTTCAGCGAAATTGAAGACGAGAGACCCCATATCCAGCACAAAATCATCAACTAAACCTCACAACTATTCTAGCGACAAACTTGCCTTAGAAGTGCCTCTTGATAGTTCTAGCGATTTGAAAGCCAAATTGGGTAGAATGGACGCTTAGCGGCTGCCTTCTAAGTCGAAGAGACGCAAGATTAAGGATGTAGATATGACGGACGAAATAGCCGAATAAGTGTATCTATTTTCCAACTAAAATTTGAAAGAAATAGCTTCTCTTCCTCCAGCAGAAGAGGCGAAAGCTAAAAAGTGTTTTAGTAAGAAAAAGACGCTTATTCAAATGTATAAGTAATGATGTTTAAATCATCCTTTAATATTCAATTACGCAAACAACTTATTGCAGTTTACGTACAGAATTTCCAAGAAGGTCTGAGTCAAATCAAAATATTGGGATTATTGCAATACAAAGATTATAAATATTTGAATGCGGCCATCTGAAGGAACATAGTTGGGAACCGCCCACACTGACTACCTAAGTGGTGACTACAAGACATCGCTCACGTATCCACTTTTTTACTCAGCACTCTGCAAAAAATAGCCAAACAACCCGGCGAAAAGAATTTCAACGTTCTACACAATATCTGTATTCTGTAGTATATTCAAAACAGAAGTCCACAGCAAGCAGCAGCAACTCTTAACAAACTATGTAAATACATCCTAACGCAGCCGATTTGGTGAACGATTTCAATAGCAAGAAGGTACCTCAAAAAACAGCAAAGAGCAAACATATCGAAGAGAAGTAGTTTAGCAAACCGGATGAAGGAGTTCTCAAATACAACATCGCTGTGTTAACAGGTTGCCTGGGCAGGAGAGACAGTATGGAGATGATTCTGGACGAAATTTACAATTCAGGGTCTAATCAATTCTCCTGGAGGATCGGCTTTCTTCTCTTAGTAATGATTTTTAGACTCAGTAAAGTTTCCTTTTATTGGACAAGCGCGCTGAAGCTCTTTTGCTGATAAAGAAGCTAGACAAAACAAGTTCGATACCAAAGAAGCTAGTGGACAAATAATAAAAGACAAAATCTAAGTTCGCTGGTTTGTCTTTTCCAGATAACTCTCCGGAGCATACGGATATTTGTTAGGAAGAGTACAGCTATTTGTTGGACTTGTTCAGGGTGCAGGTATCATTAAGGTTGGGATTGGTACGAACAGCCAACAAGATATTGCCGAAGAGGGAAGGTGCAAACTTATTCCAAGGGATTAGATAAGGAGCTTTTGTTTACAAGAATAGTAACCTGTTTGAGTTAAATCTGGTGAGTATGCTAAAGTTCACAACGGCACAGTGCGAGTATGAGAACAAGTGTTTCCAAAAGGCTCTTAAGATGCTATCGCCGCATAATCTTATGTAAGTGGAGATTAACTCCCCCAAGTATCTGAACTACCTAAACCAACTGGCTCTCAATAACATAGGACTTATTAACTATAGACTCGAAAAGTACACTTTAGCTCTGTACTACATTAGCAAGAGCCTTGAGGGAATAACGAAGCCTATTCCTGGTGTCCCTGAATAAAGAGATCAACTTATAATTCAGCATTTCCAATCTAAGCAATAATACTTACAGGTCAACCAGGCCCTTCTACTTCTTAAACTTAGCAAGGTTAAAGAGGCTTATGAACATTTCTGTAAGATAACTAAGCCAACCAAATCCTATAAATATTGGTATAGATTCGGACAGGCTGCACTTGAGCATTATCACTAACTGCTGGTATAGAATAACCAGGCAATGGAATCAGATCTCTACGAGTAGATTCGGGATAACTATGATACGACATACTCAAATCCTAATATGCCGTATGTG
Source organism: Hydropsyche betteni (assembly GCA_028571205.2). Taxonomy (NCBI): domain Eukaryota; kingdom Metazoa; phylum Arthropoda; class Insecta; order Trichoptera; family Hydropsychidae; genus Hydropsyche; species Hydropsyche betteni. The sequence continues at coordinate 28,766 of JAOXNN020256527.1, forward strand.
AAGTTACACGATGATATAAAGAAGAGGCCGCCTGCTAACCCCAACCAAAAGCCCCCTTTCTATAGTCGATACATTCTGAGAAGAGCCGACCAGTTTGTGTAGGAAGATAGCAACGACTAGGAGAAGAAGTAGGTTGATAAGAGACAGAGTATTCTGATGCACTTAAAACCTATCCTTAACAAGGCCTAGAATGCTTTTGAGAACTGTTATATGTGCCTAACAAAGATTTAGATTTAGAAGGTTGTAGAAGCACTTAATTTCAAGGCAATACACGATAATGCAGAGGAGGTACAGGCCGAGGTAGAATAGTGCCAGACTAAGCATGTGATGATAGCAGAATACCATAGTTTCAAGCAAAGTACATTGCTCATACTTGCTTATATTTCACTCTGTAAGCAGAACTATCCTAAAACCATCAAGTACTGCCAATAACTGCTAGCTTCGCCAAAAACTACTGACGATAACGCTTACACAGCCTCACTGTACTTGGTCGAGGCTTATCTCTAGACTTAAAAGTATAGGTAGGCTATTGACGTATCGGTAAATAAATGGCTCAAGTTGGGTCAGAAAACTATGCAAGTTCGTTGTAGAGATACGCTAGGTAGTTATTCTCTAATTCAGCTGCATCATAGTCGTTTTTCGATACGATGTCAGTCGATAATCTGACTCGATATAACATCGCAGTACTGCATATAAAGGGGAACAACATGGCTCAAGCCAATAACGTCATTCAGCAGTTACTGAGTGAGATGAATATTACAATAAATAGTGTAACGGCTAAGGTACCAGTTCCAATTTTGAACCTACTCGTTTACTGGAATATTCGAACGTAAAACACAGAGCAGGCTCTGCAACTAATAAAACGTAGGCGTATTCTTTCGCTACCAGGGCTTAACAATAATAAGGCTCTCCTTAGGATAACTAAATGAGGAGGGCCCTTGAAATTTGTACAGATTGTCTCATATTTTATAATACCATGTAAAAAACGAACACTGTAAAAACTGCAGTTTGCCCCTACAATCCTGCGCACATCATGCCATCAATAACTCTCGCTGGTCACTTATCGAAGTGCAGCTTCAGAACATCAGACTTTGGCTCCTGCAGATATAATGTCATGCACATTATGAGAAAGCAACTCATTTAAGAGCACTAACACAGTAAGACAATTGCTAAGTAGAATGTCCAGACAAGAAGCACTCCGCTGCTGAGGAAGATGACTGGGGAGTCACAGATGAAATTCGGGAGAACTATAAGAAGGAGATCGACGAGAAGCGCAAAGAGAGAAGAAACAAGAAGAAGAAGAATTCATCTGATTTGAGCAAAGAGGAAGAGGAAGAAGAGTAAGGAGGCTTCAAGTAACCAATATTCGGAAAGCCCACAAAAAAATAAAGCGAGGTCGACAAGAAGTCGACATTGGACAACTCTCAGGTCAGCCGTGTTAGCAAAGTTTCTAAGTTTTGACCTCACTAAAATTCAGTATTAGCTTAATATTAACAGTCGGTATAATGCTAACAATATTGTATTTTGATTTAAGGGATCCCCCGCCATACATCTTTAAGCAATGCAGACGAATGGCGACAACGAATCTCCTAGGTTCAATACCCAGTTTCAGCTATAGAAAATATCCAAAAGGAGCAAACCTTCAACCACAGCATCATCCTAAAAAATATTAGCTAGTTTAAACCTCAACTCTAGCTTGCTATTCAAGTATGCCAAAATATAATAACCTCGCCCTGTAGTGTAAGCACAGCCTAGTGGAAAACACCTTGAATAGACGTGTAGTCCAAAATTCAAAAGAAGCAAAAGATATCAATAGAGAGAAGAGAACTCCCCTATTGTTTCCCTTGAGGATGAAAAGAAGGCTCAATTTTGCAATGAGTCTGAGCTTTTAGCAGGGTAAACTTTATTTTTTGATTTCTAGGAGGTTAGCAGAGCGGAAACCGATCCAGCTGTGTTATTTAAAGAGATAGCGAAGGATCTAGGAGCGAAGGTATTGGACTCATTTTCCAAGAAGGTTACAATCGTCGTAACAAATAAAAAGTCATCAAGTAAAATAATGCGAAGGGCTTCTTAGTACAAAATACCCTGCGTAAATGTGCTGTGGATAATGGATACCAAACAGTATCAAATGAAGGCACAAATAGATAAGTATACTGTTGCTGGCAACTAGATAGAGATTGGAAGAGTGAGCGAAGTACGCAAGTAGTCTAAAAGGAAGTAAAAATTTAAAATATCGGCAGTGATGCAATCCCAGATTAAACGCTTAGGAGCATCTGCTAGACAGAAAGCAGTAATGACTGGGAATGTAGTGAGAGTGGGGGTGCCAGATAGGCACGAATACCTAGTGAATTTAAGGAGAGAACGGGAGTCCCGTTCATAGACTGATAAGTAATCGAAGGAGTCTAAATTCAGTTCGAAATCTAATATTAGTTTAAAGCGTAAATCTACAATTGCAGTTCGATCAAAGCCCAAGCATTCGTGATATCATTGTAGTAGTATTTTAAAGATTTTATGTTTTAATACTCTGATAATTTACAAAGAGCAGTCCAAGTCTTCATCTTTATTCATTAATAGTTGCTTCAATTTCTACAGGCTGTGGCCCGGATACTTGAAGAGACTTTCAATTAGCAGCACTTTCTAGTGCAACTTCTGAATCTGAAGAGCAAGTGAGTTAGTGTTAATTGTCTTTAAGGGGGTAGGTAGAGATAATCGGCTGTAGACCAAAGGAATATTTAAGAGTCGAGATATGAGCTGTTAGGCTGAAGGCGACTATTTAAGTTTGACATACTTTTTAATGTTCTGAGGTGTTACTTTAAACTAGAATGCATTAGAGTAACTTTTGTATAGAGTGGAGTACAGGCCTCTATCTTAAATGGCCTAAAGATTGATACCAGCTAGGTTCTACCTTGTTTTCTTAGCAAGTTTGCGACATCGATTGAAGAACATAATAACTATTGAGATCTTTCTAAATTTATTCACTTTCGCACCGAATCCTTTTATTGTTTCTGCATAGTTCTCAACCAGCCTTTTATAAAAGTCGTTGATATTTGACTGCAGCTTATTCTGAAAGCATATTCTTTGCACAGTCTCTAGCAAGTGAGTAGCCAGTCCTGTGGTATTGGACAACTCGAGCGATAGCTTGTGATATTTCTCACCGTATTTGCACATTTACTGTACAAGGTACTCATCTACCTTCTCTACATGCTTCATTCTGACCATGCTAACAATACAATTTTTGAGATTATTAAATGATTCAGCAGACTAAGATTGAAATTCAGTGGGAGCTGGACCTCCCCTCAAAAAGTCGATTAGGGACTGGATATCGTGTTAGTACCTCTTCCGAAGGTACATTTCACCCATCCCTAATAGATCTTCAATAGACATATCTTCTAAGGGTGGTTATTCAGTCTCCGTTACTATATTTTGGTGTAGTAAGGCTTGCTGAGTAAGTAGCGCTGCTCTGAGTTTGTTGGAGTCAAATAGGTTATAACTCATGGGAAAATAGGTTTATTGCTTAATTTTATCAGAATAACATCAATGCTTACGTCTTTCGCTGTAGATCTTCTCCTAGGCAGTTATCAATGACTGCAAGCCTAGACGTTTGCGAGCCTACCCCAAATCGATACGTTTGGTGGGCTATTTATTCATGAGCTAAAATAGGGCATTTTTCAGAAGTGAGTTAATCTTTGTGTTCCTCACTCGATACTCATCTACATCGCTAACTTATTACTTGTTTTTATTAAGGTGTCAGAGGCCCTCTGGTAGAAGCACTCACCGTGAAGAATAGCATCCCAGATGAGCCCTAGGTTGTAACATAAGGACTTTTCAGTTATGGGTTCTCCTTTTATCAGCTAGGGAGCACTATATGGACTCTATCTTAATTGAGCTTCAGAAACTGGTGCTCCGAACACTACCTTCAGTTTGTTAAGATTGGCTGGATCATAGTCAATAAGCATGATATTGCTTGGTTCATAAATGTTTAACTTACCCTGAGCAACTTCTTCCTTAAACCTGTCTATGATGGACCTTGTAATGTTACCAGCAATATATTCGCTTACCTTGGAGGGAAGTATATCTCTAAGAGTTAAGGTTCTGCTCTATGGTAAGGTTTAACGAGTGGGAGTATGGGTTTCAGAAAGTGTGCGGAGAACATCGACAGGGGAATGCGGAGCGGAAAAGGCAGCAGTTGGAGAGAATATGGTGGTATTAGTTTTTATTTAGGTATGCTTCTAATGACTGAAACCTGACTACGAGATGGAAGCTAGGGAACCCACCACATTGGTATTGTCAACATGGAAACTGGGGGTAACTTCATGCGTTTTTCTGAGAATCTAGTCTCTGCTTCGTCTCAGCTACAGTAGCTATCTCCTGAGTTAAAGGATCTCTGTATTTAGCTTGTTAATCATCTCTTCTTTTGAGGTTTTAACCGATGCCAATTCTTCTCGTAGAATGATGGTCTGCTTCTGATAAATAAGGAATTGGTTGTGATAGGTGTTGTTCTAAGTATCTTTCAACTGCTTATTCTTCTACAAGTTCTAGTTTAGTGCCTTTACAAATAATAGCTATTTATCTCTTTCGTGAACTTCCACCCTTAACTGTCTGATCTATTCCGCGTGATTACTGAGACGGGAGGCTAGATCTCCTATTTATCTTGCATGATTCACCCTTAATGACTAAGTCTGTGCGTTTAGTGACTAAATAGTCCTATCGGATGCGTTCTTCTGTAGCTATAAATTTCTAAGTTGCTGACGAAGACTGTTTAACTCTACAATATTGCTAGTTATGACTTAAGAAGAAGAAGTAAGTTTCTTAGATTCTGAAACCTATTTAGTGAGTCTGTCAATCTGTCCCTTCAATAGGTTAACTTACTCTTGAAGCTGGCTATTCTTCCCTGTCAGAGTCTTTACACATCTTTATTGCTAAATACGGTTATCCTCAGACATCTTAAGCTGGGTTCTCAGTGACTATGTCTATTTGATTGAATTAGATTTCTGGATTTCAAGTGATCCAATAGTTCCTCTGAGATTTCCAATTTCCTTCAAATGGCTAGTGTTGGCCCCTTCAAACTAGACCCTGAGTTGCCGGAGCTGAGTTTAATAGTTTTGTTTTATTTACGTGATTGATTTGTTTAGTTCTGCTTTCTGGAGCTTCGACTTGAGCTCTATGGACTATTTCCTGAACAGATTGTATTCGACCTGAACTCCCTTTATTTAGTTCCTCACCCTTTCCATTTCTCTATCTTGCTGCTCCTTCGAATTCTTTACCACTCGCAACTCTTCACTGGACTGTCTCAGTTGGTCAACATAGTTCTTAATTTGTCTTTTGGAGTCCTCTATCGCCTCGTTGTACCTTAAATTTACTGAAGAAAGCTCAAGTCTGAGTGTAGTAGACTATCGTTATTTGGTTGTTATTATTTAGTTCTTGTAAGCTAACTCATTCTTTAGTTTTCGGATTTACTGTTAGTGGTATTCGGACGATTGTGGAGTGGAGGAAGGGCTGAGGATGACCTTTTAGATGCTTCCACTAACTGAGCTTCTCTACGTTACAAAACCTGTCGAGGTATTACCCCTAAAATCTCCTACTATTAATTATAGTTCAGGCACATTAATCCTGTGAGAAAGTCCTTTAACTTGAGCCAGAATATTCTCCAGCTTTAAATACTTTTAGTTGAGAATATCGTAAGATATCTTCAAGTTCTGTAGGATATCGCTATGTTTATCGGCGATGGATCGTACCTTCTAGAGTTAGATATTTGAATGTTCGACCAATCTCTACATTTATAACCAGGCCTTCCCCTAGCTGCTTATGTACTTCTAGCAGAGGCTACTACTGGCTCCCAGATCCACTCCTGGATAGCTGGATTTAATTTTAGAAATTGTAGAAGCCATTAATTCAATGAGCTCGGAGGATGAGCGACTCTAGCTTAGTGTACTCTGAGAGCTTCTTAAGAGAGACTTAGGGTTGGCTCTGTTCTGAACAACCGTTATAACATCCTTAGGCAGCGGTAGAGAGCTTTGAATCTCTGGTCTTGTCTTCCAAATCTTATCTAAACTGGCTGAAAAAGTATCTATAACCTAGGTCTAAGTCATCTGTTTTCTAGATCTTTTAACCTGTCCTTAAAGATCCTACTAATTTCTGAGCTAAGTGAGGTATTTAGTAACTTCCACAACTTGTGGCATAAGAATAATCTTCTACACAATCTTTTCAACGATGGTTGGAATCTCAACCAATTTCTCTACAGTCAGTTTAACCTCCACTATTTTATCTTACATTCTGTCTGCTATTTGGATTTACTTCTGTATGAAATTTACTATCTTCTCAATCTATTGAATCTATCGTTGAATATGAAGCTTTTATATTATTCTATCTACCACCTGGATCTATTTTTTTGTAGATGTTACTGCTACTATTTTCTCCCTTTACACTGGGATTTGCCTAAGTTCTTGTTGAATTAGAGGTACGGTCACTATCTTGTCGACAAACGTCTGAACTGCCTGTTGCTGACGAAGAATCACAGGAATCGTTCGTTATGTTTCAACTATTTGTGGTACTTTCACCATAACTTCTACGGTCTTCTACACCTAGTGAACTTTAGCTCGTTGTGTCTGTACCTCGACGATTTTCTATTGGAAGGAGGGTATTTATTTTAAAACTTCGTGTTTTACTTCAACTGGAACATTGATTATTTTATCAACAGACACTTCCACCAGTTGAGAACTATACACAGGAACAGAAGTTTAGATGTTGACAAACTATTTCTAAACAAGGACTCTATCTACAAACCTCTCGACTTAAACTATCTGCACTTCAGTCTACCTGGCTATCTTTAAGTTATCTCTAATCTGTGGAACTGTAACGATCTTTTCAACATAGTTTTATACTGGGACAGCCTTCTATATTATCTTTTAAACTGGGGTTTTTACTTACAAAGTGACTATCTTTTAGATCTCGACGTCTACAAACTGAGGAATCTGTTGGATGGTATGGACTATTTTGTCTGATGTCAACTATTTGGGTACTTCTACTCTAATTTCTATTGGTTTCTCAACTAACCTCTACACTTAGATTATTCGGTCTACAACTGTCTCCACAGGGACGAGCCTTTCAACGAGTTTTTATACGACAACTTCTTTTTCGATGATTTGTTCTACAATTCGATCGACAAAGACAATTTTCTCTTACACAATGGGCACATGAACAATCTTCTAGACTTATATGATTTTAGGCACCTCAACTATTTTGGTGACGATTCTCTAAACGATCTGGGGAACCTCTACAATCTTCTCCACTATTCTAGGTACGACTACTATCTTCTATACGATCTTTTAGACTTATACTACTTTGGGTACCTCCACTAGTTTTTATATTATCTTCTCTACGAAGACCTTCTACTATTTGATTCGCTAGTTGATGAGAGGGATTTAGACTATTTTATCCACTGTTATTGTAACTGGCTCTGGGTGTCTCTACACATGATGGACGATTCTCTCTACCTAGATTATACGGTTGTTATTCACTATTTTAACTACCTCCACTGGAACCTCTTTGATTCTTTCCTTCTCTATGGTCTGCACTTGCACTCTAACTATTTAAATGGGAACAGTCACCAACCTTTAGTAGTAGAGTGGGACTTACACTCTACGATCGACCTCTTTTACAACTTCCTGAACCAGGGTAACAACCTGCTTGACTGTCCGAACTACTTAAAATGGGACGGGTCTATCAATAATTACCTCTTTTATGACTTCGACTTACTTCAGTATTTCCACTCTCTCCACTACCTTTACAATCTTTTACACTATTTTCTCTACTTCCACTATCCTCTCCTCTATTTTGACTACAGGCACCAGTTTCTACACTATTCTATCTACCACTTAATACTTTGTTTGGATGTGGTTGACTACAATCCTAGCCTCCCTATCCTCTATGACTTTGACAGGTTTCTCTACTATCCTTTATACTTCTACTAAATGAGGAACCTATTTGATTATTTGCACCAGTTTTTATACATACACTGGAACTTCGATCAATACCTCCACAATGGTTTCTACAGGAACTGGTTTTTAGATGACGACCTGTACTTCTTTATACTAGGTTATGTAGTGAGGGACTAACTTTTAAACAATAACCTCTACCTATTTAATTACTTAAACCTGGACAATCTTCTCAACCTCAACCACCTTCTCAACCTATTTGTACACCTACACAAGTTTTTACACAACTGTGGGAACTTCAACGATCTGTTACACAATCCTCTCCACCTCGACCACCTTCTAGACTATAACTTACACTATTTTGGGTACTTCCACCTGGATATGGACTGGTTTTTAGATTTAGATAATTTTGTCTACTTGTACTATTTTCTATATTATTTTTTACACTGCGATGACTTTAGGTATCTCAACTATGCGCTCAACTATCTTTTATACTACTCGCTAGACTTACTGAATTCCGTAGCCAGTAGGCTGGTACAGTCGGAATAAGTCATCCAGACATTCAAACTAATCGAGCTATTTCCTGAGTATGACCAGTAACTCTTGATCCATTAGACCTGATTTGCCAGTTTTCAGCAAATCTAATTCTCCTAAAAGTGCCTTTAGCATGGCTCTCAAGTGCAGCTCTGTTTTGCTTCTTTCTGTATTGATGTGTGCATTCTATACTCTAATAGTCTAGGGGACGTATTGCACGATGGATATGACATTTTAGAGTGAACCCATCTTCCACATTGGTTGCTCCATTATGTTATAAACTCCTGTTTAAGTGAGTTCTTATCTTAGTTTAGGGTATCTGTCACACATCTGACGTAACTGTCCGATAATTTTTGTGAGGGTATGCTTAAGTTGGGTTACTTATTGGGAATGTCCAGTCTTCTCCAAGAATACTACATCGTTCACCATAGAGACTTTATCAATATTTGCCTCATCTAGCAATTGTTTGACTGATTGGTTGAATTTAATACCAATATTTGGTTGGAGCTCCTGTAACCTTTGCATTTACGATTGGTAAATACTGCCCAATGCAGCTAGTCTTTCTCTCATTCTGCGATAGAGTATCTGAGGCTAGTCGACTGAAACCATACTCAACTACTGCATGAGAGGCTTTAATGTCTTGGTGAGATTATCAATGTTCACTATACGCACTCCCCTTAAATACTCCTACAGATCCTTCATTAAATTCAAAATGTGAGACTTAATTAACATCTCTTTTTAGTCCTTTCGAGTCATCGTCATCTTAGATAGCTAATGGAAGTTTATCCTCTGGGACTACTCGAGATTGGGCAGATTAACCCCACGAAGCGCAATCTTATCGATGTCATTGCGACCACGCTGACCATCAATATTACGCTTTATTGTAATTAAAGCATCTTTAAGATATCCAGATCGTTTGACCTCCTCATCGAACCTATTGGAGAGTTCCTTGAGAGTGAGTTCTTTTTCGGCCATTTCCTAATTGAGGCGGCATGCTAAATCTTCGAGATGTCCGAATCGTTATTGTTTGTCAACCCGCCCTAGTTCCATTTTTCTAATCATAACTTCTAGTTCCTGGATGCGGGAGTCTTTCTGTAGAATTAGTTGTTCTAGGTTTCCACTAACTATTTTTCCACCAAATTGCCTGGTTGCCCTCCCCTTGATGAGTGCCTCAACCTGTCCCTCTATCAACTGAATTCTTCTCTCCACGATATCACTGAACTCTCTGGTAACGTTGGGGGTGATTGCCATTCTCAATTAATCGACTGTCTTTTTGAGGGTTTAAAGCAGCTGCACAATGGACGTTACGTTGCCAAGGTCGGATAGAGACCCCACCCACGTTTAATAGCTAAGTCAGATGGAGGAATACTTGATGTCGGTCATGATGTTTTAGTCCACTTTGGTCGGGCCGTAGTTTAGTGTTCTGTTTATCATTCACAATAAAGATATAAATCATAACATCTCATACTGGAGGTAGCACATCTGCTACGCTATGGTTTTTACTCTATTCTTAGGAAGGCAAAACAGTTAGAATACAGTTGATGACTAGAGTTTTATTTCGAATACAATAAGGTCTAAATATTATTATATGATTGACATAGTGACCTTGGTGATTTGGGTGCTGAGAATGGGCATTTTGCTTATAATTAAATCTAATTAGCAAATAATATTAATTATTACTAATACTGTATTACCATGTTTAACCATGGCTATTTACTATTATTTTAACATGCAGACGAGTTGGCTAGTTGTATTAAATATTCAGCGTTAATAAAGATTAAATTAGGATGGGCAGTCGGTGCGGTGTGCCTTCTAAGACAATAAACTGTAACTACAACGATTACTATTTCCAAAGAGACCAGGCCATGATTTAGCAGAGAATGAAGTAGCTAGCGCAAAAGCGAATCGAAGGTACTTATGGTCATCAGACTATATTGGATGTTCCTGTTAGGGATCCCTGGAGCCCTTACTATACGGTCAGATCAATGCAGCCACCTTCCCTCACATGAGCCAATATTTCATAGTTGATTATATCTACATTTAACTTACCGACTAACCAGTGCCCAATCTAATGTTCCTTGGTGCTTTAGGGTTGCTTACCTATGAGTAGTGGTGCACTACTTTGGGCTTTGAATATTTATCGAAGAAATCAAATAAGGGTGACGAGTAAGGATGGCTTAATTAACAGATACATAAATTTGAACAGTTTGGAAGTGAGGACTGCTAAGTGCTTAGCATTGTAAGGATATTGGTTTGTCGATTAATTTAAAGCGTACTTTAGGCGAATGAAGCTTATATTCGAATGTCGAGGGTAGCTTTTCAAGTTGACTTCACACTACAAGGATAAATATGCCACACATCTCGTGCGAGCATCTCCTATTCTGAGGCTCTGAAGATAGAAGGACTTACTAGCACAGGCGAAGACACCATCATTCGTCTCTCTGACCCAAAACTCTAGTAAATTCAAAGGAAGCGTTAGTAGGCGGCTGTCAATAAAAAGAACAAGAAGGGAGATGGGGATAAGTCTCCCATGGCGAATCGTTCTGAGAGAATGTAGCCTGAAGAGGAGGAATTCGATTAAGGTGAGGATGATATGAAAGAGCTGGAAGATATTGAGATGGATTTAGAGGATGACATCATCAACAACCAGATCAATGGAAGCGACATGGATGAAGACGATTTCGAGGATGACTCCGATCAAAGTCAAGAGTTTGATCAGCTCAATAGGTATCAACTTCCTGCTAAGAAAATGACTAAAAGACAACTAGGCTATCTTGAGTAGCCTATGCAGTTGCCCGATAAAATACCAGTAACTGTGCGTTAATTTAGAGACCGAGAAGAAAGCAGGAGGGTGTATCAGATGAGGATGCCCTGAAGAAGTTAGAAAAGGAATAGAGGAGGAGGCAGCATATGAAGAAGCAGATTGAGGCTCAGAAGATGGAGACAGTGGACAAGATTCTAAATGAAACAGGAAGGAAGCAGAGACAGAGAAACGAAAGATAAATAAAGGAGCGCGCATAGAAAGAAAATAAGACATTTAGGCAGTTGAAAGGACCTAAAATAACTACAGTGTGGAATTCAGATGGGTATTACTTTAAGACTGAAGACTGCTATATTTTTGAACCGAGCTTTCTAATACCGCCAAAAATATATACAAAGCCTAAATGCTACTTATGCAGTCAGAGTGGAAAGTACAAAGTGAAGGATGGGAAGACTGTATGCTCACTTCCTTGCTACAAGGTATGGAACTCGACCAAAATGGAAGAATAAGTTAAAAAGAACTGATAGTCATAAGCGTAACACGAATGCTGTTGATAAATAGTAGCACTTACTAAACCCTTGGATAAATAAATCAATAGCGACGAAGTGTTTGTTTTATTTGCCCAAGCGTTCTTTTATTAAATTAGCCTTCCGATTTCTTCTTTTAGCTAGAGAGGCCTATCTTTTTGTTAGATATCGGAAGTGTCTTCCTTAATTTATCCAAACTTAGAACCTTCTTTCTTTGCACTCGAGCTTAAGTACGCATCTTTTAAACAGCCGGTTCACTGCTTTCCCTTTTGAGAGAAATACCCCCTTTCAGGGAATTGTGCTTGGTAATCATAACCTCGTTCTCAGGTGATTTCTCTAATGTCCTTACCTTGATATTCAGCCTCTTAGATTTACTCCTTTATTACTGAATCCTCGGCAAGTCAGAGTTGTATTATTTGAATTTCTCAATTATGAACTTCCTTTAAGTGCTTGGTGGCGATGATTATTTAGGCTTGATGCTGAGTTTGAATTTATCTTTGAGCTGATTCCTGTAATTGAGGCTACTTGTAGGTTAAACGTGGTTGGATAAGAAGTTATTCATTAGATTAATTGATGTTTTTTCTATGGGCTTATTGTGTCTCCTTAACACGAACTTCGGATACTCTTTCTAGCTCTACCTGAGCACATCATCAATATCCTTTATTCCTACAATGCTCTTCTTCAAAAACATTCGCTTCTGTTACTGGACTTGCCCCACATTTAGTTATTCAGATTGTGTATTTAGCATAAACACCTAGAACGAACCATCCAAACTGAAGCTTCTCTTCTAAAGTTCATCCTTCAGATAAGAATGTGTTGAAAATTAAAGCTTAGCCATGTCCTGTAACATGTCCTTTAAAACGTTCGACTATGATTTTACCATTACTCTGTCCTTTTGCTCTCCTAGCCGTCTATCTGCATCTTCAATGGCTGTGGATAGCTCACATAGTACGCAACTGCAGTTTTTCCCTGCTTAGCTGTGAGTGTGCTATTAATCAGAGCTTTTATCAGTAACAGTGTCACTAACAGGCATTTTTAGCTTCTTCTTGATAGCCTTGTAGTAGAGTTTAAGCTGCAGGTTTTGGTTTTTACTAATTATTATATCAAAGTCTTTCATGTGGCTAGTGGGCATGCAAATATGGTATCGGTAATACTTTAGCAGAGTTTTTATCTTGCTAGATATGCTGTTTTTTGAATGAAACTTCTTAAGGCACTCAAGCTTATCGTCATATAAGAGTTGATCCTTAAGTTTATCTCTGTAAATGCTTGGTTGGTCATTCACTATGGTGTTAATATCATGGTATGAGGTGTATTAGCTCATCGCAGTGTATTTGTTATGCAAAGCAGTGTTCAGGAGGGCTGGGTGCTTAACACGAGGAATTTAGCACATAGTGCAGAGGGTGCTAAGGTCACTATCTTCCGTCATAAGGTTGGTTATATTATAATTACAGGAATCCATAACATAATAAGTGCAGTGTTGATGGGAGAAAATTCAATATCGGATAGCAATAGGTCATTGTATTTTTCAGCCAATAAGATTACAATTTTCTTGTTGATCGTATGCAATTTACACTTTAAAACAACAATTGCAACATACAAGTAATGTAGCTTAGACTAATTGTTAATTAGTTTAGTTGATATTTCAGAGATTAATCATTATTTCACTTTTGCATCTTATAAATAGATTCGTTTAGTTAATTAATATTTAATATCGATCTAACGATGATTGCTTCTCGTCTTCAGAAGTGTAAATCCTCCTCAAAGAACATCTCCTCGAGAGAGTCTAACAGCTCTCCTTTTGTTGTTAAGAACTCAGTCACAGCCACTAAAACCATCTAGGATTCCTACAAAAAACTAGCCACAATCGGACTACTAGGAAAGAATAGTCTAAGCAGAGAGTTGTTTAGAGAAAACAAAGAGAACTACACTCAGAAGGAAGAGAAGTAGTCTTCCATTTCTAACAACTCTGAATATATTAAGTCGTTATACCGGAAGTACCTAGGGAAAGACGATACTTAAAGAACCATTAAGATGGACTCCAAAGATCGATGTAGCCAACCACCGAAGGAAACCCAACTGAACCCTAACTCTTCCAGCAACAGGATGGATACTCAGGAGAATATAAACTACAGGGACAAGTAGAGAGATAGTAAGAGATAGAGTGTAATGAGGAATGAGTATGGAGGAACAGGAATGATAAAGTCTTTTTCGAAGAAATAATCTCACTAGGAACGAAAATACGGAGCAGTACAATAGGAGAAGAAGGATCGATAGTGGCAGCTCTTAATTGAGTTGGGAGACCCAGAAGACAGTTGCATAAAGGCATTAAAGCTAATCAACAAACACTCCAAAAAATATACATCCTGATGCTTATATTCAGTTAAAATATCAGTTAGAATACATTAGAATAGAAACAAAGTAATCATAAATA
>JAOXNN020256909.1:0-42925 GCA_028571205.2 Hydropsyche betteni
AATTAATGGATTTACAATTCCAAATATGCACATTTTAAAGTATCAAACACGTATTCGAGGCAATAAACGATTTAATCGTTTTACGCTTTCATATTCCTCAACTCTGCCTTTCTCACCATTTTACTGTTCCGCTAAATCTCAGCCAGCATCTTATCCTTTCTTAAATTAAACAGCTCCATCGTAGCTTTGGAGTCCTGCAGAGACGAATGGCTACCCATCTGAATCTATTTATTCAGGAATACTGCAGCCAGACGCTTTAGTCCCTGCAACTTACCGTTTTACTTGTACTGGGAGTATTGAGCGATATCTATTGTCTGCTTAATCCCATCCCAATTCTTCAATCCCATAATTTAGAGGTCCTTCCAAACTGTATGGCCAACTACTTTCTTATTATAGAGTATCTTCCTCACATCCCTTTCAATCTGGCTCCAAATCGGAGCTTTCCTTATATGAGCGAAGGTTATCCCCGAGATGTCTGTTCTGTAATCGACTATCTTAGACTCAGGGCGCACGTAGCTATCAAACAACTGCTCTCCTTTTTCAGAAACGATAGATATTCTCGCCAGTTGTTATCCATTCTGACACTAAACGAACTCACAATCCAATGCAACATATACATCCAGTTTGGATGGTGATTTTGACGATGACTTCAGGAACTGTTGCCAGTTTTGGGTGGGAAGTTTAACCACTATCTGCGGTTTGCTGTGAGTTTTCTGTTTTGATGCTGATTGGTTCTATTCTGATGGAACTACAGTTCCCTAGGTTTTGGGTTTGAGTAGTTCTGAAAGTAAGGTATGGTTCCTTGATTTCTATTGGGATGGCGTCAGTTTAAAAGCTTCCTCCTCTTTCCCCTACTGCAATTGAACAATCTTTTTTGAACAATCAACCTCTTCCTGCAGTTCAGAGTCAAACTCCGTTATGTCATGCTTCTTACTCTCCGAAGCCTCCCTTTTGATTTTCTTCCGAGCCTCTCCAAGCTTTCTTTATGGAAGTTGAAACCCTCTGAACATAATCTAATATTAATTGTAAACCCATATTCTATTCTGACTTATTTGCTTATTCTATTCTAGCTGTAAATAAATCTTGACAGAGTTGATTAATAAAATTGGTAGATTCTTCTAAACATAAGAATGTGGTTTCAAAAGTTCATCTCTATGATGTGCTCAGCCTGTGAACCTCAGGTACTCATCAGTGGTGTTACGGATGTTATGGTGGTGCAGCATGGTAGCAAATTAACCTCGACTCCTTTCTTTATCTGCTTTGGAGCTGATGTTACTACGGAAATCGGGTAGCAGGTTATGGTCAAAGTTAATGAGATATCCATTCCCTTCAATTTTGTGCTTGATGATAGCGGGTACATCCATCCGAACAAACCTTCAAGCGAAATGTTGGAGAAGTTTGGATTGAAGGAGGGTAAGAATGTGGTGGAGTTCTCCATAGGTGTTCCTAACACTCCAACGTTCGGATTACTGACGAATGAGGTGTACCTCTACACTAATAAGGATCGATTGGTTATGAGTGATGTTGATGGGACTCTCACCAGGTCCGATGTAGAAGGAATGTATAACAACTATCACGGAAGAGACTTCCTCCACGATAGCTATGCAGATCTTATGAGAGTGATCCAGGCCCAAGGCTACCAGGTAGTATGGATGACGATGAGGTCGCTTCCTATGTACAGCATGTCTAAATAGTACATAAAGAAGTTCGTTGGAGTGGAAGGACCACTCCTCATGTAGCCGGAAGACCTAATGCTGGCTATGAAGAAGTAGGCTCTAGTTAGAACTTCTGATTTAGTAAAGTCAACCACCATGAAAGGTATTAGATAGCTATTCCTACCTACAGAAAACCCTTTTGCCGGAGGATTCGGTAACAGATAGAATGACTCTGTTGCCTATCACTACGCTGGGATGAGTTTCGAGTGCATTTACCAGATAGATGTGACTGGCAGAGTACATCGCCTATCCGATAATAAGAAGGCTTACACCTATTCAGCGATAGTAAAGTAGATTGAGGAGCACTTCCCCAAAATTCATCAACCGCGTGTGAAGCTCTATCCTAAATGACAGTGATTACAATATTTGAGCTTACTTTGTAAGTATTACTAACACAATGTTTGGACTATACGCCAAGCCTCGAACCGAGTACGATAAAGACGGAAAGTTGTTAGATGACGGTCTTCTGGTGAAGCTTATTCTCAGCCGATCCTCCTAGCAGATCGAACCTCACGAATTTAACCTCCAACACTGCAGTCCCATTCGAATCAAGAACTTCCACAACAAAGAACAGAATGGAGTTGAGGATCTGGACCTCTAGTAAGTAACAGATACTTAATCCAGCATTTACTCCTTTGTGTTAGTCAACGGCACAAGGTGGACAGCAAACTAAAGAACAAATTCATCCAGAAGCACCTCTCAATGTAGATTCATAGCGACTGCAGGAAGCATGTAACTGAAGAGTAACTCAGTTCGTGATGCTATTTACTAACGCTTACTACCACAAACTGTCCAATCCCAACCATTATGAGCTTATGCTACAACAAACTAAGCACTATCCTGACAACTTCTTCATTTCCATCGATAAGGACATCTCCAGGACTTTTAGGAAGGATAGTTAGATGTGCCAGAAACTCAGGAATGTACTTTATGCCTATGCTGTTCGGAATCCCAGGCTACTCTACTGCCAGGGTTTAAACTACCTGGCGGCGTACTTTCTCATCAACCACTACTCTGAACAGGAGACTTTCTGGGTGATAGTCCAACTAATAGAGGAAGTACTTCCGGTGGACTATTTTGTTAGCATGGGAGCTGTTATCTCCCTTTCAGCTGTAATGAAATCTCTAATCGATTCAGTAATCCCCAAATTCAACGAAATGTGTTAAAGACTCAACCTATAAACCTCGTTCTTCATGCTTCCCTGGCTGATCTGCCTATATACTAAGGGCTTTTCCAGTTCCCTCTCCAATTATATTATAGAGTGCATCGTAGTTTAGAGGTAGGTAGCTCTAGTCAAAACAGCCATGAGCTTACTAAAGATTTCAGTGCAACAATTTGATCCCTGCGAAGATTTCGGGTGTTTTATGCGGCAGCTCTAAATTAAAGTAGCTTCGATCTCAATCAAATAGTTCAAGAAAGTGTATGATTCACTGTACATCAACAGATACTTCTTTAGGGTGCTGCTCCAGAAATAGCTGAGAGCCTTCGATGAGAAATCTGAGGATAA
The DNA here is from genome assembly GCA_028571205.2 of Hydropsyche betteni. Lineage (NCBI taxonomy): Eukaryota > Metazoa > Arthropoda > Insecta > Trichoptera > Hydropsychidae > Hydropsyche > Hydropsyche betteni. The sequence continues at coordinate 3,223 of JAOXNN020256909.1, forward strand.
GGAGAAAGATGCGATCGTTGGCGGTAAGAACCAGCTGCCAGTATGCAATACGAGTTACCCAGTGTGCCTCCACTACCTATAAATCAATAGAAGGTTCAGAGCATTCTCCTAAGTGGATACCTTCAAAATTAAAGCTAGCCTCTAATCTATTTCCTAAACAGACTACTTCGAAACTAAACAGTTTACAGGCGATCCAACCTCCTTCAACCGTTTAAAAATATTTAAGAACAACATCGACGACCTGATGATAGGTAGACACTAACATATGTGCGTCAACAAGAAGAAGGAATAGATAAAGCTAACTAAATCGTAAATCGAGAAGATAATAGCTGTAGCAACTGCCAAGCCTAAAGTGGTGGAGGAAGAGTTTACCGAGACTGCCATGAGATCACCTGTAATCTAACGATTGGACTCCATCTCCAGTATATTCGAGATAATAGATAACTTCAGAACGGAAGAGTTCGACATCATGGATCTCGAGTAGTAGCTACAGGAACTGCCGTCAAAATAACCTAAATAACCTAAATAACCCAAAAGCTGGTGGCGGAAGCTATTCTGATGCTATAATGTTTAGATTTTAAAATTAAATTTAATATCACTTAGAAACACCCAACAGAGAACACAGGTTGGTTATGTAGATTGAGCCTTTGTCTACCTTAACCTCCTTAATAAAGCTTTTTAGATTCGATTTTAGATGCTCCTGTTTCATCACAAAATCATCCAGAGATTTCAGTCTATCCTTCAACGCTATCAACTATTTCTCTTTATGCTGTATCTCACAAAACAGCTGTTAGTTCACTGCTTTTATCATGTTTAGATTCTATTTCATCTCGCTAGCATCTCCAGCTGTCCTGTGGGGAGAGCTTACTGCCAATGCCTACTCCTCCAGCTTCTGGAGCAGCTGATCTTCATTGAACTATATCTCTTCTTTTGGTAAGGCTTGTACAAATACTGTAGAGTTGTTGTTGACTTCGTTGAGAATCTATGAGACTTCAACCTGCAGTTGGCTGGTATGTCCTAGCATGATACTTTGGAGGCCTAACTGTTTTGATGATACTGCTCTTAGTTATGCTTTAAGCTGTTTGATTGCTCCTTAGATTATGGTTTTAAGCGTTCCAATATAAGGTATTTTTGTGCTATTAACTTCTTTCAGGATGTGCATTAATGACTGTAGCTCCTATTCCGAAGATATGCTGCTGGCAGTCTGCTCCAGGAAGCAACTCATAACAATAACCTGGATTTCATAGCGGCTAATAGCTTATTCTATCTTTTGTTTGAGCGTTTGGCACCCTCTACCTACCATCTCCAGGTACCATCCTGAAGCCTTACAATAGCTCCTCAGACTCTCTGCTTCCGTCTGCTCAAACTTCTTAACTCCTTTGAGATACTCAAGCTACTTCAAATTGGTACTATGCTTAAGGTTGAGCTGAGTGAGCTGGTTCTGATACTTATCCAGCATCGTCCTGAACTCACTATTCTACCGTTGCTGCTTATCAGCCAAATTCTAAATTTCAACCAATGCCAAATTCTTCTACTACTCATTGGAAACTATTCTGGTTTTGAGTTCGATCATCTCATTCAATAGACTGGATTTTGACTATTTGAGAGTTTTGAACTCTACCTGCATTACCTCTATCTTGGCGGTGAGTTCAGAATTTGTTTTGTAGAGGTCGAACAGCTCCCTCTATTTCTTCTACTGTTCCTCCGAGTAAAAGCACTTCACTCTATCTAGTTCCTTCCTTAAGTTATCCAGTTATTAGTTTTAGTGTGGTTTGCAGAAGGTTGATCCACTCTCTTCCAACAGTAGGAACTGCTCTCGCATTTTTTCTGTTCTGGATGCTTTACTCTCTTACTACTCACTCAACTTCATGATCTTTTCAGCCTGTAGCACCAGGTATTTGTTGTCCAGGATGGAGTACCTGATTTAGAGCATTTAGCTCTAGTGTTTGAGTGATTAGTAGCTGGACTGAATTGTTTTTAAGTTGTTCTCTTTGACTTCAAGGGCTTGTTTGAACTGTCTAACCATTCCCTCGTACCTCCCTTCCATGCTCTCCATTTCCACTGAGTGTTAGTTCCTAATTCTACTCACCTACGCCAAATACTTCTGGTTTTACACGGAGGCGCTCTCTCTGCTTTCAATTATCTACAGTTTCAGTTACTGGATCTTGACGTTCAGCTCATCGTTCTATCTCTTCAATAGTTATATGCTGGGTAAAGCAACCGTCTTACTCTGTATTGCCTTAAGTTGTTCCATCAATCTAATCTTCTCACTCTGAGCACCAATACTAACCTTAAGTGCCTACTGCTTTTGCGCACTGAGAGTTTATTTCTCCTACTCGCTATACTTCAGCTGACGTCGTAGATCATCAATTTGAATATTAATTTTAGAGTTCTCCTCCTCTACCTCCTCCTTCTGTAGGAAAACTACCCTCAAACTTTACTTCAAACGCTGGTTCTCTGCAGACTCCTCCTCCAAGTCTAACTTCAATGATTATGTCTGCATCATCAGACGGGCGATCTGCTATTTGGCTTCCTCAAACTCGTTTCGATTCTACTTCAGCTAGCGTAGAAGTACAGACTCATCAAAATCCTTCCGTTGCTGTCCACAGTTACATTACTAGTTTCGATAGAAGCTTCTGGCAGATCTTTCACGATGGCTTATGACTCCATTGCTGCTTTCAGATTCTACCTTCAGTCTTTTGATCAGAGCATCCCGATCCTTAACGTCTTTCTTAAGGGTAGCGACATTCTCCTCAAGTTTCGATATGGTCTTCTCGTATTAGGTTCTAGCCTCCTCAAACTGAATGTTAGTGTTGATGAGCTCCAGCTCCTTCTCCTTCTCATAGACTATCCGATGTAATTTGCGAATGTATTCCGATTCGGAAGTAGGTTTAGTCTTCTGTTTTTTACTCTCACTCATAATTATTGTTATAATAATATTCTTCAGAATACTCGCCAGTCACCCTATAATTATAATCGGCAGTTGGAAATTATGCGGCTGTATGAGTATTTCTCTCCTCAAAGCCCACTCAGATCTCTTGCACGATAAGCTGAATCAAGATAACACCGCTCGAGGCTTATCAGGTATTAGGCAGACAATAAGGACGAGGTGGCTCGATCGCACAGTGACTTCGGATGGCATTGGAACAGGGATCGATGGACTATTGGTAATTAATGTGAAGGTAGTCGTCACAGACTGCTGGATAAACTGGACCGGAAGCTACAGGCCATCCGTAACCGCAGCTCCAACTACACCGATTTAAGGAAATCGAAGACAAACATCAAGAAGTATAATCCAATAGTAAATTTCAACTCGAGGCTGCAGCGATAGCAAACCTCAATGCCATAGCTTAAACACGTAAGGTTCATCCTGGACAACCGCAAGTAGAGAATAAAGGAGGATATTGCCAAATCAATTGGGAAGCTGTCGAGGGTATCCAGAAAACTCTACGAAGACAAACAGAAGCAGCTGTACGAGGGGAATGCTAAGAGAGGTCGTGATGAGTATTTCTTGAGAGCCTAAGCTGCACGCTCTCCGTCATCCTCCCCTAAACTACTATACGATAGATACTTGAAGGTAGTAGAGTTTTAAATTAGAATATGAGGTAGGAACCTAGTAAGTTGACGAGGGTGCACCGCCATGAGAAGATGCTGGAGGACCAATTGCGTGGATTCTATTCGTACGGGCTAAACAATAGGAGATGATGATGGAATTTGTATTATTGTATAGTTGCACATTTTTAGAAGGCACTGATTGGTATATTAGATGCAGATTAATCTCAGATGAGCTAAATAATAGGACTGCAAGAGAATTATTTATTGAATTAAATCACATATCATCAATTTATTCCAAAAGTTTGGTATGAGTGTGAGAGCATATCCAAAGCATTAGCTCATATGTAAGAGGAAAGGTTTTGGGAGTTGTAGCACAATAAACATTATTTATTATTGATTAAATTTGAATTAGAGCGTTAGCATAACTTCACCAACCTCATGCTCTATTTCGTCAGCCTATGCCTATCAACTATTTATCCTTTAGGCTGCTAATTCACTAACAAAATAGCAGTTTGAGTTGAGTTGTTCTATCAACAAATAATCAGCTGCTGTTAAAGATTCGTTATTAGGATATGGAAAGATGTTGAGAGGAGTGAAGAATATATATATGTATATATGGTGAACCATTGCTCAAGAGTCACCAGCCTCCTCGAGCTCAGAGGTCCAAAGAGTGAGGTTGTCTCTGATGAGTTGCATGATGGTGGTGGAGTCCTTGTATTGGTCCTCTTCGATGTGCTCGATGTCAGCAATAGCGTCGTCGAAAGCTTGCTTGGCGAGTTGGCAGGCCTTTGATGGGTCATTCTGGACTTCGTAGTAGAACACGGAGAAGTTGAGGGCCAATCCCAATCTGATGGGGTGGGTGGTCTTGAGGTCAGCGGTAGCCTTGTCGGAGGCAGCCTTGTAAGCCTCGAGAGCGGAGTCTCCGGCCTTCTTGTGGGCATCACCAGAGGTGTATTCGGAGATGTAGCGGTAGTAGTCACCCTTCATCTTGAGGTAGAAGATGGTTTCATCTGAGGACTTGGCGGTGGGAATGAGCTTGGAGTCCAGGAGCCCAATGATGTCGTTACAGAAGTTGTTGAGTTCATCCTCAATCTTCTTCTTGTAGGCCTTGAGGAGGGGGAGGTTCTTAGAGTTCTTGGCCTCTTCCTTCTTCTCGATGGAGCTGAGGGCTCTCCAGGCAGTTCTTCGTGGACCAATGGAGTTCTTGTAGGCAACTGACAAGAGATTCCTTTCCTCAACGTTGAGTTCTTTTCCGAAGTTGACGACCTTCTTCATGGCATCGAGCATGTCTTCGAACCTTTCGGTCTGTTCGGTGATTTTGGCCATGTACAGGAGTTCTTCTCTGGTGCTCATCTCAAAAAAATTCAAATTATTATGTTGTGATTCTGAATCCAGCATATAAACTCTAGAATAAAACGGCCATTTCAACTCCCAATTCCGCCCCTATATCCCCACCCGAAATTGCTGAAGTACAGCAAAGTATTTGCCTGATACCTTTGGCATACTCATAATGCATAACGACCATCTACGAACCTTTCCATATTCATTCCACAATTTAAAAACACTTATGGTTATGAGTGAGAAGACGGAAGACAAGTGGGAGGAAGGGTTATAAGGCATTTTGAAAATAGAAATTTCAAATTACGTTCAAAACAAATAGAAATTCGAGTGGAACTCCATATGTACAATAAGTTTGCTTTTGGTAGACTCGAAAAGACTGCTCCACGGTGGCCTTTGATAGGTTGAGAGTGTTGCTAATAATGGAGATAATTTAAAAAGTTTTGAATGGCGTAACATAATATCTTGTATTCCACCATCTGGCACTCTCAAATTATTGCATAAAGACTTCCCTCGCTCAATAAACGTGCTTAGTTTTACTTAATTGGGGTTAGCAGTTACAGTTGAGTAATTTGGAACAGTCTATTATTTCGGTGTAATTGATATGGGACACGACCTTTCCATTCCAACGAGTACCCCGCCTCCAGAGTGCGATCCCACCTCAAAATAACTAAAAGTCTGTTATCGGAAGGTCACAATGAACGACCTAGCTTCCACCAACCCCTAACTCACTACCGTTTATTTCGCATAATGTATTCCTCATTACAATCAGGCGAAATCTCCCTTGAAACCTTCTGCTTTCTCCTTAACAGACAGAAACTAGAGTTCCTGACAGTCGAGGCTAGCAGCCTAACTGACAGCTATATGGAGATAGTGAGTAGGATGGCATCTTTGAAGTATATTGACATCTACAGCTGTCTTTCCAACAGCCAGTGGAATTATGTTGGAGATGCAGGCTGTATGGAGCTAAGGAGGTTGGATAAACTGGTTTACCTAAACATAGGTAATTTATTTTACAAGAAGGCCGAAACAAAATAGGGGATAAAGGTGTTAAACAGCTCAGCTATCTGCCGTTGTTACAGTAATTCCGACTGAGTAGAAGGAATTTGATGTAGGCCATAATTTAGTGGGGGATTAGGGAGCCCATTTTATATCGAAAATGGGTACACTTACACTACTTTATGTACAGTGTATTTTAGTCCAGATTGAATTCAATAAGATAGGAGATGTAGGTGCCAAAAGATTGTCCAGACTGACAAGTCTTCGATAGTTAAGGATATGTAAGGATAGTAGTTAGTAAGCCCAGAACTAAGTTGGAAGAGCGGGAGCCATTTGGGTCAGTAAACTACCCAACATACGCAGATTAGCCTGCTGTAAGTATTGAGAGAGTTAGATGGTAACAATCTGACGAATTAAACGAAATTGAGGATGAACATGCACCTTTCTAACTCCCGCAGCAGAAACGATAAGGTGATGTTAGAGGTATGAACTCATTATCTTTGATATCTACACTAAATAAGAGGAGTTAGCAACAATTACTAATTGAAGTTTATTAGCTTATTCCAACATCAAGCAACTCGGCAGTGTCCCCAATATAAAGCAAATAGACGCATCCGCAGTATGATTGACCAGAGGGAGGCGGTTTAACCTAAAACCTATACTACTTTTTCGATTATTGATTTCGAATACTAAACCAACCTTCGTTCGGATGGTACTCGAATAGAAGCTATGCTCCTTCATAAAAGACTATCGCATTTTGACTCGACCAGTTAGCCTCTCTGTCTGAATGCGAAAAGCTCATGCCCAGGTTATCCAGGACGTAGTGCCCGTGTCCCGTATCGAACCACACTCCTGCAGTGAATCTACGTTCCAGCGCAGAATTAGCCAGGCACATTCCGTAGAAGAGTCTCTGTTCTGAGTGTATTTTCATTTTCCATTTGCTTACTTTAGATTGTGGGAGGTTTTAGGATATAATGCAGATATGCCGGAAACAGGAGTAAGTGCTCCGACTCATCCGCCTGCCAGTAACCTTCAGATCTTAGTGCTTAGTCCGCATAGAGTTCCATTGGACACTATGAAAGAGGGTTTAGTTTTTGTGTTTAGTTTGATTATCCATATGGATCAGAAATCTTTAATTGGCATACAAATGTTACTCTGGACAAAATCACCCGATTTGGCATTCCTTGTGCACGAATGGTCTAACCTTCTCCTGCGTTAATCCATTGTTCTGAGCTGAATAGCATACTTCTTACATAGCCACAACTGTCTGAGTTGCTTGAGTTTTTCGAAGGGCTTGGCATCATCGAAACTATCAATTTTGTTCTTAACTGCATCAGAGTGTAACCATACTTATCTCTAGCTCTATTATGCCCCTCAGTTTGAGTAAGAAGTGTAACCCTCTTGACGTTAGGTTGCAGTAACCAATATGGAGCACCTTCAATTTGGAAAGTTTGCTGATATTCGCTGCCCCTTGCACACCTATCGGATTGTAGTCTAATTTAATCAAATTACTAACCGATATACAATTCCTAGAGTTTGGCAAGGTGGCTGACATAGACTGTCGCTTCATAGGTGAGTCCATTCGATTCTAAATCAAACGTAGCTACTACGTATATTTAGTAAAAGCAGGTTAGGGAACTTATCTAAGAAGTGGGCACCTTCATCTCCGAACTGATTAGCACCTACATTTGCATCTATATTACTAACACTCAAAGCTTTAATTTGTGTCAATTTGATGAGTTGTTTTAGTCCTCCAGCCGATATATTGTTGGAGTCTAAATAACTACAGCTCTACTCAGACTCAAAACTCGAAGCTGCTGCAACTGGGAGATCTGATGTAGATAAGCACTGTTAGTACTCTTCAGATCATCTGCAAATAGCTCTTTTTATTTGTATTTGCCGATGTTTTTGGCAAATTCTTCCCAGTTTACGACAATCGTTTTGCTAGTTTATCAAGGTTGTACAGAAATGCTGTGGAGGATGAAGGTTTCTCCTCCGAAGGTTTGGTTACTATTGGCTTTGTAGGCTGGGAATCCTTAGACTTTCCGAATCTGTTGCCCATTGATTATTAATATTATGACTGATTACTTCGAGGAGTGTTTATTGCAATTGGGGATCAGACTGTAAGTTAGGGAATAATAAATTAGCTTTTTTATCGTTAACATAACCTCTAAGGCACACTAAAATAAAAGCCCACTTAACTACTTAAATTAAATTAGCGAGTTTAATACTGGAATACCACTAAGTATATCCCCATATACTCTATTTCCGATTGTTATAATATTATGTCATTGACCTGCTCCTCTGCCTGCGCCACTTGCACCATATCCGATCTGTTCTATGCCTGCAATTCCTGTCCAACAACTCTCTAACTCTACTCCAACACCTGTCTTACATCAATCAATTACGGAATGCAGCTTGGAGCAACACTCGGTACCCTATTCTTCATTATTCCTCACATGTTGCACGCCCGCAGACTTCTATTTCTCACTCTCATCTACGACCTCATACAGTTCGTTAGTTATTTCAAATTCTTGACTGTTTATGATGTCAACAGAAACTATTACCTGATGCTGGGAGGAAGGGGCTGGGGGTAGTGGTCGGAAGGCTGGAGGATGATTGATTTGGGGACTGGTATAGGTATCTGGCAGACTGAATAAGGCATAATCGATAAAACCATTCGTATCTGCTGCATGTTTGCTGGAGTTTTAGCTCTAACCATATTTTTAGGTCTGCTCAAAACAATCACAGGAGAGCAGGGTGTCACCTTCAGCGAGTATTGGAGAAAGAACTGGCTGAACTCTCTTATGTTGGGAATTTACATAAATATTCAGGATATGAGTTTTATAGTTGCCTCTAAATTCTACTTCGGGTACTCAACTATTGGGGTTACAGACCCAACCTACAACATTATCGAGCTGGTAATGGCAGTTCTTTTTAGTTTGGTACTAGTGACTGTTGTGTTAGTGATGACCTACGTAATAAATAAGATGCCAGAGAACAACGTTAATAGCTGCTTCTATCACGCTAACATGTTCCTGTTTAGTTTCGACTACGACTACTTTCCGTCTTTATCTACCCTTTAAAACAAATAGAAACCTTAAAAAGCAGCCTCTATCTAAAGACCCCTCTTCTCCAACATTAAGATAATTATTGTTCTGCTCAAAATAATCTACCCTTTTGTTATTGTTTAAACTTTAGCAGGTGGAAGTGACCAGGTTCTTTCAGTGGCAGCCTTCCTCGCATTCTACATCATAGTCATATGGATAAACTTTCCATTCAACGGTAAACAATAATGGACCCAACTGGTGCTTCTGTCGACCGGACAGATACTCGCTCTCCTTCTTCTTTTCGTTTATGGCAAGGGAATAATTACATAAATTCCTACAATCGCCCTTCTATTCTCTTTCTACCTCCTAGGAATTATATCCTTCTTTATCGAGACATTCCACTCCTTCTACAAACTGCTCCCAGTTGATCTCTACAACACTGGCATTAAAATCGAGTATCAGGTGGTTGATCCTGCTTTAGAGAAGGAGAAGAAGAGACTGGAGTAGTAGAAGAAAAAGTTGGAGTAGGAAATTAGGAAACAGTAGCAAGAAAACAGAAGAAGGCTGCAATTACTAACATAATAGGATCGACGGATGGAAGAGGTGCGCCTCAAATAGCAGAAGAGGCTACAAGATGAACTGGATAAGCTACGACAGCAGATGGACGATGAGAAAGACAAACGAAAGAGGTAGTAAATGTAAGAGAGGTAACGAGCCCTCAAAGTCAGGCAGGAAGGTGTAACTACAGAAAGCTAGGCGGCCATCCTAGCCCGAAAGAACGAGATAATTTAGAAGATAAAGGACAAATATAGGGTTGATCACAGTAAACTGAGCCCCTACCAATGGGATAAGCAACAAAAGTTTGTGTACTCACACACTATGAAGAAAAACTGATATACCTATCAAAGTTAATAGCATCAGAATTAGGACATGCTGCTTTAAGACATTTTTTGCCATGAGTGCCTGTACACTACCTACGAAATGGGGTCGCTCGTCACCGACTGACTATCTATTTTGCAGTCCGACACAGATTATTTAGGGCAGAGCTAGGCTAAAGTAACTGCACTTGATTTCGAAATGTTTGGTTTTATTGAAACTGCTGTCGATTTTGCGAAGCCTTTGTCAGAAGAGTACGTCACATTGCTTGGCTCTAGGTACTGGCTGAAACAGGGTTCAATGTTTTAGTTTTAGAAAACTCTGATGCTGGTAGGGATCAATCTCTTGTGACCCTGGGTCGCCACAGGACGTTTTATGGACTCTTCCCCTTGCATTCGTTTTTAGTGATGTACAACTGGTTGAATAGTTGGAGACTCAACATTCAGATGCTGTGAGTTATATTTTGGAAAATGGTTAGTTTGATCTTCCTTATAGAAAGTTCTAGGAGAGTAAGAGTCGTTTATCGGAGGGCGTCGGGAAATTCGGCAGGGACTACCCAAATCAGGCCCAGCTGTCACCTGCAGTACCACAGGCCTGACAATCACAGTAGGTGAGCATTGTACAATAATCTCCTGATTAATGTTTATGTATTCGTGTTTTTGCTACTGAGTTTCACAGTAGTGTTAGAGTTAGTGAGCATAGTGCTGAGTGTTCAGTCTAATCTTCTTGCAGCCTGATTTGGCATTCTTTCCCATTCGTCTAGCTATCATACTTTTATCTTTGACGCTTACTTTGTGATGAGGTGAACGGGTGGGAGCGTCGTTGGTTTAGGGACTCAAGTTACAGTTGATATCGCAGTTGCAGAGAGTTGCCATTGATTGGGAATTAATTTAACTTGTTATGAAAATTAGAGTTAACAGACCAGTGTATTGGTTTCTGATACTTCTATGCAATGGGTATCTGATTAATGCTCATTTTAGTAAGAGCATAGATTGAAGGGTGGGAGGTGGTAGTATGAAATTGAGGACTGAGCTTTAAAGTGGAAAATGTTAGCCTTCGAACACATACTCATTTCGGAGAGGTTGACCTAAAAGTTATGTATTAGCGACACCAAATTATAATAATGTTGTTGAATATTCGTTTACCTAACAATTATGTGTTGCATTTATGGTGCAAATTTTATAATGATTTGCCAGCTAATTTGACCTTCATCTTGCATCCCTCTCATCCTTATTCCAGTTTTCCAAATCAACCATTTAAATTGCTTTCCCTTCCTATCCTCAAATATCATGCCCCAACTACCCTTTCCATAATTCCCTCCCAATCTTAGTGCATAACCCCACAAAGTATCCGCCAATAGTTTGGGCAGCTAGGCTTCACAATAATTAGAAATTATAATTCTAACTCTGATGAACTGCACCACTACTCTCTCTGAAGAATTCGCGGAGTACAACTTTAGTGGATCCGTTGATACCGATAAATACTAAAGCACTACCAACTTCTCTCGTTACTCCATCTATATTGATGATACACAAAAAGCCATTCCTTTCAATTAGTCCACCTACGACACTCTTAGATCGTCACGGGTGCAGATTTACGAAGCACCCCTCAGCACCAACGTCCAAACCAAGTACCAACTCATAATTGATAAGCAGCAGGCTCTCATCGCCATGCTGAAAGCATAAATTTAGGAACAGAACTCAGCCATTAGCCTGATTAAAAAGGAATATGAGAAGTGTCAGCAGACACTCGAAAAGTTCGTTAAGGATATGAGTGGGTGTTTAGGTTTGGATGCTGCTACGCTAAAGCAGGAGGTAGTAATTCAAAAAATAAAACAATCTGTTGAAGACCTTCTCAAAGGAAGTCCCTTCTCCAAGACGCAGAGTACCATCAGCGACATAGACTCCCCACAAAACAAGAGGAGCAAACTGACTATTGATATCGACTCGGTTAATAATGGGCTGTCCAAATATAAGGAGAAGGATGAATCCTTTAATTTTACCAACTCTGGATGCCCACTCTACAAACCGAAGGAAGACAAACACACCCAACTAGTGAAGTAGATGGAGCAACTACAATAGTAGAATAAGAAGTTAAAGACCAATATGACCAGCCCCAGATCCAACATTCCAGTGTTCATCACCAGTCCCAAGAGTAGAGCAGTGTAGATGGTAGTCGAAAAGATAGTTTACAAGTAGAAGATCGTCTAGAAATAGAAACTAGTGTTCGTCCCCCAAATCGTCTACAAAGAAAAACCTGTAGTAGTGTAAAGGATAATAAGATAAAAGATGCCTGTTGTAGTGTAAAAAATTAAGGAGGTTCCCATCTACAAGTAGAAGGTCAGGGAAGTGCCAGTCATAAGGTAGAAGATAGTATAGAAAATTGTGGAGAAACTTGTGGAGGTGGAGGTTGAGAGGGTGGTTGAGAAGGTGGTCGAGGTTTAGGTGGAGAAAGTGGTGATCGAAACCATTTACATTGATAGGGAAGTTTAGGTGGAGAAGGTTGTGTACGTTAAGAATGGAGAAAGGGGTAGGCTGGAGGACTACGGTATTCAGGTTAACAATTTATGACTTATGCCTATTCATAATTGATTACAACCAGTTGCATTTATGAGATTCCCATTTATTAGTTTGTACCCATGAATTCGATGCATTCAATAACTAACGTTAGGGTAGTTTAGAGCGCATAAATCTGAATAATTTAATTTGAAACGTATGGAAGACTAGCAGAAGCCTAAGAAGGTTCCACCACCCTACAAACCCACCAAGTACTTCGTCAGTGGGATTAATTCCTTCCTGTCGAAGGAACTGGTTGGGCAGCTCAGAAATGACGCTGTTCATCCTGAGAACCCTAACAGAATAGTTGGGACGCTCAACCCCAATTCGAAGGAGGAAGTGCCACATGGGGTCAGAAAGGTCATCGATGTAACTACCCTCTAAAGTAGACAACCAAGGTCCTGTTCACCCAGGATATCATATTGGACAGCGATGTTATCATATATGATCTAAACACCTGCGATCTAAAGGAAGCGGAGCTAGCCATTTCAACTCTCAAAGTCTCCTAAACTAAATAGCCTAAGATTCTCATTTGTGTGTCAAATATTATGACTTGGGCACTAACTCCCCCGAAAGAGAAGAAAGAAGAGGAAGAGTAGGATGTGGATGATGGAGCAGGTGAGGAACCTGATACTGAGGAGGAGGGCAAGGATGATGGAGGTGGTGACTAACCCAAAAAGACTTATGTGAGGTTTACGGAGAAAGATTACATGCTTCGAAGACCTTCCCCCAAATACTAAAAGCTTAAGTCCATCTAAACATTGTGCCTGGCCGCTGGTAAAGCTAAACCACAGCTGAAATCGTACGTTCTGTGTCCAGGAGTTGTGTATGGCAATGGATAGGTAGTGTTCAGACCCTATTTCGAGCAGGCTTTGGTGCAGAAACCTCCCGAACTGCCATATTATGGCAAAGGCAAAAATAGGATACCTATGGTTCATATAGTGGACTTGGTAACATACATCAAAAAGATAATAGAAAGGCCACCAACAATCCAATACCTGTTCGCTATTGACCATAACCCCAAACCAACCCTCAAAAAGATCATGGAGGCAATATCCACTGGTGTTGGCACTGGGAAGGTTATCTAAAAGCCAGTATCTGCCGACATCCCAGACATCGACATTCTCACTCTTAACCTCCGTTTCAAACCTACCGGCATCTTTCAAAAAATCGAATAAGAGTAGGCAGCCATCGAACAGTAATAAGGGAACTGTAATTATTTTCTAACACAGAAATTCCAAAATTTAAGTTCGAATGGGAGTGCAAGTAGGGCCTTCAAAAAAACATCAAGAAGCTGTGTGAGCAGTTCAAGTAGTTTAAAGGGTACAAACAGTGCAAGATATTCATTACGGGACCTCCAGCTTCAGGAAAAACTCACTATGCTAGGATGCTGAGTGAGAAGTATTATCTGCCGCATATCCATATTAAGGATGTGGTGCAGCAAGTAATGACTTTACAGAATAATCCGTTAGCTGAATAAGTTACGACGTTTATGACGTCAGAAAGGGAGAGACTGGTTGAGTAGGGTAAAACTGCGTTTTAAGAGCGTAAGTAGAAGTGGAAGAAGGTTCCCAAATAACAGAGTACAATTTGTGTAATGCAGGGTAACCTTTGGAGCCGTTCGTCGAAACATCAGTAAAACCCCTTCTAAACAACTAATTATTATTTAAGTGCTATGAGTGGAGACTAAGCCAAAATGACTGTGTTAATAGGGGATACATTCTGGATGGATTTCCACGTACATACGAGGATGCCAAAAATGTCTTTATGATGTTGCCACCACCCATCTAAGGTCAGTAAGACAACCCAACCAAAATAATAAGCCAGACAGCCATTCCAACCAAAGTATTCTTTATCGAAGCTATCGACAAATAGCTCCTTGATAACCTTATGAAGCTACCAGAATCCACCCTTATTGGGACCCATTTCACTGAACAAGATACCATCCGAAGACTAAAAATTTATCGCAAGCTTAATGAATCTAATACAGGAGTGGAGAAGCTTGAGGATTTCTTTGTGGAGAATAACGTTGAGACCCATCATTTGAATATTGGACCCTCCCTAGAATCTGCCCTCGAATCCTTCATAAAACCAATTGCCCCTAGTGAAGAATAGAAAGCTGAGCGCATAAAGAAGGATCTGTAGTAGAAGGACCAATAGCACAAGGTTCGTCGTCAAAAGCAAGACTAGAAGTAAAAGATTAAACGAGATATTCAACTATCAGACTACAGACTCAAAAAAGAGAGTTAGCAGAGTGAAGAGAAAGACGTACTAGAGAAGAAGTCGCTGGCTTTAAGGAAGTATCTGGATGTGAATGTGGTGCCGTATTTGGTGGAGGGAATTCAGGAGATCCTGGTGAACTATCCAGAAAACCCTGTGGATGCACTAGCCTAGTATCTGTTTAAGGTCAGTTTGAAAGTGCCTAATCCTGATCCTTCGACATTCGAGCTATGATCAATATGTCTGTATAAATTCAAACTAATTAAGCTTGTATTGAAATCTAATATATCGACTAACACAATCAATTATTTCCAAGACGATTAACTGGAACTGCTCGAGTAAAACTTGATTGTAGTGGCTAATAATAATTATGAAACAAAAGCGTTCAGCTTCCCAACTAAGTATATTGCCGAATTTACCAAGCGCCCCAACTTACACCACTCAATCTTTTGCAACTAATTGACTCCCCTGTTTAGCAGTTAGAATATCTGGTACTCCAACCTTAAATGTGCTTAAATACTTTGATAAGATAATATAATACAGAACAGAAAGAACTCACTCGAATCTATGTAGTAAAAAGAATCAGAGGCAGAACTCTATGAAAGGTTTAAGAGAGCGGAAATCAACCTCCAAGCAAAACTAAGAACATTTGAGCCTGATCTCTAACACCTCAAATAACTCATTCAGGATAAAGATCTCTAAAACCTGTTCTCTGCCGCTCAGAAGCTCCTCAGAGACCTCTCCTTCTGCGTAACCAAGTCTATTGAACAGCGCCTCTGGAAGATGTGTAGATAGCACATAAACTGTCTTCGCGACTGCAAAGTAGTGGAGAGCTATGCTGAGACAATTGATGACTTCTTCAAGTTTAGGGTAGATCTCATGAAAAAAGTAGTATCGAGCGTTATTAAAGCTAATGTAAGATGTTTTGGAATTTAGGAAACCATGGAAATCAAACTGGGCGACTAACCTGAAAGAATAATTGTCGCCAATTTGTGCTCACACTACGGAGAGTTGTTGGAGTGTATGGAGAGAACCAGATTACAGAACAATATGAGGGAGAACCCTGAGATAATGACTAGAGCTTGTAACCTGTATTTCAAGGCGATTAACATTTACCCTTACAAGGGAAATTATTGTGTACTTTTCGCCGAACTCTCAGCCTTTAACTGTGATTACTTCGGGACACTATTTTGGTGTGTTCGAGCAGAAAACTGTCGAGATCCAGCTCAATGCTCGTAGCAGATAAATATTGTACTAAAAAAAGCATAGAAAGTCTAGCTGCCAATAGTAGATAACAAGGAGAAAGCAAGGTTATGTTTGATTTGGTCATTTATCCGCCATTTCGAAGAGGTATGGAATGGAAAACAGCAGAAAGGTGTGCAGGATGTGGTGGTCAGTTTGAGGAAATTTTACTCTTACGCTAAGGGCGACCTAAACTAGACCTAAATTATGCAACTATCCTATATAGTACAGCTTAGTCTGGAAGCAGTTTATAAAACTGTGGAGCCTGTGGGGCTCAAAAGGGCATACTACGAGCTCAAATAGAACCAAATCTATTCAACTTGTATTAAGAACAACTTCTACATTATATTTTCAGTCCTCGAGATTTTCCACCAGGTAAAAGAGTAAAACAAACTACTGAATGTTGCCAATATTCTGTTGCCTGTGCTATCATACCTATCGGAATACCCTAACACTCACAAAGCGGTATCGGAAACTCTGAAAGATACCGATTCCTTCCTTCTGGAATTGTATAAACAGTTCGATGGGTTACCTAAAAAACAAAGGCTTCAATTCAAAATATTTGATAAATAGAGAACTCTGCTAGGATCTAAAATGCTCGGTCACCACTACCTTAAATAGAGGCAATTTGAAGTTTAGTTGGATAACCAGGCGAAGGTAAGTTGGGTGCTAGCAATAATCGGTCGGTTGGAGCATCTGGACATGAAAAAACTGCACAATCAACAAAAGTAGGTTAAAGTAAGGCCTAACTAAAACTTATCTGCAAGTCGAATTATGAGGAAAGACAAAACAATGATCGTTGCTGATGGCCGTAATGTTGCTATCCGTCATGGAGGCAACTAATACTTCTCTGCGAAGGGATTGGAGATTGTGGTTAAGTACTGGCAGTAGAGGAGTCATCCAATCGTAATTATCCTGCCTGATTATTGCTTCGACGAACAACAAATAACTAAAAAGAGGGAATCCGGGGTACATAAACAAGTATTCAGAATCATAATTAAAAGACATTACCACCAACAACTGAGGATGTCGCTTTATTGAGGGCACTACGCAAGAAAGAGTACGCTGTTGGAGTTCCCAATTCAGATTACGATGACTCCTACATTATCCAATATGCCCAACAAAATAGTGGGTTCGTACTCAGTGCTGATGGATTTAAAGATTTCATGCAAGATGAGCGTCTGAATAGCAAGAGGAGATAATAACTCCGCAGGTTTTTGAAGGAGAACTGCATGACATTTTCATTCATAAAGGACGACTTCATCCCCAATCCAGACTTTTTGAAGAGGAAAAACATAGTGTGACCACCAGACCCTCAGAACTCACAGATGATAGGCCAAATGTTCTGGAAAAATCACCAGACTCAACATTTGGTAAATCCCATAAACCAAATTAAATGTAACTAATTGTCGAACCGAATTGTCAACACAATTATTTGGTCATGCTGAAGTTAGCAGACGATCAAGTTTACTCATGACTCTCACGTACCCATCAGAAGACTAGGGTTATTAGAGTTTCGCCAGTAAAGTTAGTTACTGGAGAGCCTTCTCTTTATTTTTGCCCAATGAGATAATATCAGCCTTCCATTATAATAGTTGAATCACCTGGCTGTCTCGTCTCGGCCTCTTTTTGAGTTCTAACATCATCTGAGATGAAACCTAGCATACAGCTTCAAGCATCAATTCTGTATTATTTGCAATGTACGTTATATTCGGTTGACTTTCTCCTAACTTAAATCGTTTCTCAACCCACTCTGTATTTAATCCTTGAATCTTCGTGTAATGGTGTCTGTATCCATATTTTCAGCTAGATCCTTCTACAGTTCATCATAGTTTTACTGATCCTTAACAATTTTAACATGTAAATCTTAGTACTGTTTCCCCAGTTTAGTGCATAAAGCTACACCATTAGTTGCTTGGAGGTTCCTAAGCTTAACTGATAAAGCTAGTAAATAAAGAAAGCGTTCGTATCGATTGAGATCGACAATTAACTATCGAAGAATGGTAAGATTTACGAAAAACTCTGTACATGCGAAGTATTTATATACACATTCGTCTCTCGTCTTTTTATAACTTTCGAATGAAGTATTGGAGACGCTGGAAGGAGGAGGAATCGAGTAGGTGGAGTACGTAGGTTGCGGAGCGGTACTCAACCCTGTACTTTTCTTTTAAGAAAACGGAGAGGACGAATGAGTATTAGTAGTGATGGTCCTTGAAGGCACTTTACTGCTGGAACTCTTTGTTGGAGTGCTGCTTCTCTGACTAGGCATCGAAGTTACATATCTGTTTCTAGTCGCATCAGTTGAAGTTTAGTCAGGGATATTTATTGGTTTCTACAGTTTGACCATAAACATCTCAAACAAATCACTCCAATTAAACCTTTCATCTTCACTGTAAGCTAGGGACTTCTTAAGGAATTCAGACGCTCTGATACTTAATGATTACTTTTTAATTATGTTATTAATAGAAATGGTCTTAACTCCCTTCATAAGGTCGGGTTAGTTGTTGGCTTTCCAGGGTGTGGCTCCAAATAGCATCTCATAGAAGATGATGCCAATAGACCATATATCGCATTTAGTAGTGTATGGACTTCGCTATAATACCTGAGGAGCCATATACATAGGGCTACCCACACAAGATTTGAGCATTTGAGACCCAAAATTATCCACATATTTAGCGAAACCGAAGTCAGCGATTTTGTAGACGCCCTAATGTATTAAGATGTTGGCTGGCTTAAGGTCTCTATGGACAATCTTCTCTTGAACTAGCTGACAAAACCCACAAACGATCTGCCTTACCACCTCAAACGCCTCCTCCTCCTTAAATCGTTTCCTCTTGATATTTTCCTTCAAATCTCCATGTTTACAAAACTCAGTTATAATGTACAAACTGTTTTTGGAGCTGAGTACATCCTTAAACTTAACAATATTAGGATGGTTGAACCTTTTTAGAAGGTAAATTTAGGAAAATATTGCGTTTTAGAGGTAGCGATCGTTGGTAAATGTCTGCAGATCAACCTTTTTAATTGCAACCTTCTCCTTAGTATCCCTCTCCATACCTTCGTACACTTTACCATACACTCCCTATCCTAGACAGTGTGTCGTCTGGTAGGAGTAGTTCCCAATTAGTTTTATTACCACTTCTGTCATAGAACTATTATAACAACACTCCCAACAATGAAAAATGAGTCGGATGAAACTCATCAGCCCCAACTATATTCTATGTCAAAGTCTTCAGATTAGGATGAAGTTGGAATAGCCAAGTACAGCAAATAAACTTCGTATGGTTTGCAGAGGATTGAATAGTAGATGGATGGGAGGAAGGCAGCTTAATTCTACAATAACTATCTTAAGGGGAAGCAGAAGGCATCAGAAACAAGCTAGAAATATTAGATTTACTATGGGAAGAAGTCACCAGCACCCAAATAGTCAAAAACATTTCGTTAGGTTGTTAAGAGGTATCAGAGGTAGTAGAGGGAATCAGTGAAGAGGAGCGAGTTGGAGCTGGAGAAGCAGAGAAAGAAGTCCAAAAGAGCCAAAACAACCAGTTTAGTACCGTAATCCTTCATAAGCCAACCCATAATCAATGAATCTTACGTTAAGAAAGCCAGTTAGGTTGAGTTCAGGGAGTCTGCATACGAAAAAGCGTAGAATTTGGAACCAAACCAACCAAACCAACCAAACCAACCAAAAACTAGAAAACCTAGTTGTAAACGATGGAGAGCAGCAGCTTAGAAGCATCTAGACGACAAAATTGACATGCTGATGAAGAAGGTCTGCAAGGAGGCCAGAAGCCGGATACAAAATGCGAATGTTGGCAACTCTATCCATATAGGGTTTAAGTAAATAAAAGGTAATGTAGGCAGACAAAAGCAAAAACTCAAAACTACTCAAAGGAGGGACCTATAGATGTGTTCGACAAGCGTTTCAGTCGTATGCATGCCTGATAATATTCTGTATTAAATACTATTGGAAGAGTTATTGATTATATATAGCAATTGAATCATGCACAACATCATCAACGATTAAGGTCTCTGACGGGTGCTAGATAGCTCTTACGCATTTCCTCAAACTGAGCCTCCTTCTCGGCGATTCTCGACCTCAGTTGCTCCACCTCAGCAAACACCAGCACGAACGACATGCACAGCATCTCATGTTTCTGCTCAAATGCAATATTATCGGCATATCTCAGCCTAATCTTGACTAAGTCATCTTCCAGGCCATTCTTCTCTCCCGTCAACCTATCAATCTCCTGGGCAAGAATCTGAATTCTTCTGGCGTAGTCCTGATATTGAGTAATTTCAGCTTCCAGCTCCCTAGCTCTCTTCTAGTTGGCAGTAATAACTCCCAGGAACCTCTAAAGTTCGCTCTGTACGTATGCGAGCCTACATTAGTAGAAATTTACTGTTTCTCAAGATTGGTGATCTTCTGCACGAGAATGATCATTTCACTCTACTTCTCCCTGCTAGTCTTCTCCAACATGTAGAAGGTTTCCTTCAATGCCATCAGTTCTTTGGATTTTATACCGGAGTAGCAGTTGACTCTCTCAATCTCGGCGCTCAGAACAATGACTCTTGCGGAGAGATCAGCACTAATTTCCATTTACTTCTTAAGGAGACCATCCCGTTATTGGCAGGCTCTTTCCAATCGCTCAATCTCGGTAGTTAATGCCGTTATTTGGTTCTAAATAAGTAATTGTGTACATTTGCCTATCGATAAGCAGCTTCAACTTCCCTCAGTTGGTAGGTTTGCTGCTCCAGTCGACTAAATTTCGACCTCAGATCGTCATATTCAAAAGTTATTTGCTTGATTCTGGCAGCCAATTTCTCCTTCTATTGGTTACCTGCGAATAAATGGGATTATAGCTATTTGAATCGGCCCTCAGCACCTCGGGTTTTATCTTGCTCGTTGGTGATACCTCTCTTCAAGTCATTAATGGTTAGGTTCAGGTTATCGACTATCCTTTGCAGCTCAATGATTTTCGTTTAGTGGGATTTGAGGAATGCTACTTGGTCTTCCAGTCCTCTGCATCTATCACCGAGCCGAGAGAGTTCGTCAGTCTTACCTCTCAGCATATTGTTAAGCCTTTCATTTTACTGGGTCATAACAGCATGTGACCTCTCATACTCCTGTAGTTTAGCCTCAATAGTCTTAAACTGGACCAAATTGGATTACAGCTTGGAGTGCCTAACCCTGAAATCATCCACTTCCTGAGCCTTACTCCTCAATAGTCCGTTCAGCCTATCCAACTCTGAACTCAACCCGACATTCTTCTTCTCAGCATCATCATACTTCCTCTCAAGCAACTTCAGGTTATTGATTTAAGTCTCATATCTAGTGATCTTGTGCCTGAAATCTTCGATAGTTCTTGAGTTGTTTTGGAGTTTATCCTGAAGGTCCCTGTTATCTCTTTCCACTACAGTATAGTTCTTTATTGTTACTTATAGCTTGGAGACTTTGTTCTTCCAATCATCAATTTCACCCAGTCTGCCCTTCAACAGACCATTAAGTCTTTCAATTTAGGTGGAAAGAGAAACCACTTTACCCTCATAGTTTCGTAGCTCGTTCTCAAGAGTTCTGTAACGGTTGGTTTCTGCCTATTGCCTGGCTAGGCGTTGCTTCCACTGTTCAATCTCATCCAACTTCGATCGAAGGGTATCATTCAACCTCTCAATCTATTTGCCGGCGAGACCCAATCGACTGTTAAGTTAGTGGTTTAGCTTAGCAACATCCCTATTTCTTGCAGCTTCCTCATCCAACTTGCTATATCGTATCCTCCAATCTTCGATCTCCCTCTGTCTGTTCTCCAGATTAGTTTTAAGCTGCTTATTCTAGAAATCCCATTGCTGTTGCTACTTCAGCTGTTGCTGCAGTCTGTATTCCTTCTGTCTAGCAGCCTCCAGCTCATCCTGCTTCTGCTTGAGGATGTCATTGAGTCGGTAGAGCTCCTGACTGACCACCGTAAGCTTATTCTCCAGATCAGTAATGGTAACCTCATTGCGCTTGAGCTCCATAATAGTGATCTCCAGTTTCTGCCCTCTCTGCTTGTAATCCTCCAGTTCTTTATGCTTATAATCGAGGGTCTCCCTTAGCTTTCTAATCTCATTCTCAAGGTTTCCTCTCTCAGCCTGGAACTTAATACTGAGTTCTCTCATCTCTCTATCCAACATACTCTTCCTCTGGCTTTCCATCATCAACCTCAGATCATCAAGCTCCTTCGCCTTACTCTTCTCACTGGCCATGTACCTCTGTTTCCACCTGTCAATCTCAGCAATCAACTCATTATTGCGTGCTCTCTCCATATCAAACTTATCCTTCATAGTGAAGTCAATCTCCGAGTATTTTCTTTTGAGTTCCTCCAGTTCAGTGTAGAGTTGATGGCAAATCACGTTAAGCTTCTCATTCTCTTCCTGATATTTTGTGCGTTCGATTTCATAGCCGAAAAGCTTCTCAGTTAGCTATCTTATCTGCACTTCGTAGTTCTGAGCGTTGAATATCTGTCTTTCGAAGTCTTTAATCTTAATACGGTTGGACTCAATCTCCAGGGATAGGCGCTCAATTTCGATAGTCTGGAATACCACAACGAACTCAAGGTTACCACTGAGATTGGCCCTCTTGGTATTGCTGGGAAGGTTGGTGATGCGGGATCTAAGTAAGAAGAGCGGAATACTTTCGGAGCTCCTCAAAACCACCGACTTCAGTGGCGAAGTTAGTGCTAATGAAGGACCTGTTGGTGACGAAACTGTTAGCAGGGCGCACCGAACTGGTGGTGAGCACCTCATTGAAAACTATCCTCTAAACCATCTAATTTTTTGAATTATAACATCCTAACTTACCCTCCTTTTATACTCGTCAGTTCACTGTCATCAGTTACACCTGCTGACTCTGATAAACCCTAATAATAGGCTTCATGCTCTTCATCCTCACACTTAGCAAATAACCATCAGCTGGTTATTGGGGTATCCGATGCAAATTGCAACACGAAGACAGATATCCAGTAGTAAACTCAGTGCAAGACTAGGTTGAGTAGTGGAAGGATTGCCGATAAAAAATAGACGGACTTTCGAACAGTTAAATTCGTTTAGCAAATATCTATTTCTAGGAGTTGGGGCAGTAACCTCCAACCTTCTTCCATTTCCCATCAGAAGTCCATTATCCGACCAAACTGGACATCAGCACCCCATACCAAGCATTATACTTAGGCTTTAGCACATACACAATCATTCATTAATTTCTGCGATGAATGCTATCAGCCTATAGTTCTGTTGTAGTTTGCTAATCCCCACGACAGTAGGGTTGTGCAGATAGTTGAGTGCGTTATTCTTTATCCCTACTGTTAACAATCCTATTACTTCCGATAAACCCACTCTCAGATGCTCTTTTGGTTTGTAATTTAACGGCATGCAGAACATTCTTGGTAAGGTCCTGACTGCGAGTGATTTTGAAACCACTAGCACAGATAACAGCCTCAAACGCTTTGATCTACTCAACTGGAAGGACTTAGCATATGGCGATGTAACCGTTTTAGTTTAGGAACCCTCGTAGCTTGCCCAGTTTCTCGGAGATGCTATCAGGACCAAGAGAATTAACACTGATAATGCAATCGAATTTACCCATCTCCTCTGAAAGTTGAGTTATTTATTTGCATTGGTAGGTTGTCTTCGAAGAGGTACAGTTTCGAATGAGAGAGTCCACTACCCCTTGCTTAGAGTGTATCCCAACACATTTGGAGGCATTCAGTGACCGGCCGATATACTCTATCCCATGCTTAGTGCCACATTCAATCTCCAGTACTGTTTTATTGGTTAGCGACTGCAAATACAGGAACTCTGAGTCTTATTATGATGGGTACTTCTGGCAAGGAAGTTGTACAGCTGAAAAGTAAATACATTGTGGTCGGTTGTATCCAGGTAGCGTCCATTTTATTTAAGAACTGCGTACACAGGTTCAAATTTATCTGTCATACTCTTGGTCTGAGTGAGAGGAGATTTACCAGCCTCTGCCACACCTTCACAGGAACCTCCGCCAGCCACCCTTCCGTCTTCGCCAGCCCAATCGCCTGGTAGAATTTGAAGAGTAGAGCTCTAGTCGTAGTGAAGTAGCAGAGGAAGAGAACTACAGGTAGGAAGAGTATAGAGTTCCAGAGTATCAGAAATTGGAAGAATAGTTTTGGTAATGCCAGCATAATTGATTATAATGTTGTTGGGTGAATGGCGATTGATGTTTATAGTTATGGCTTGGTGGCTGTACATACGTATTAATAACTATTATGACGTAAGAGATTATTCGAAACATTACGATATGATATATACGCAAATTAGATCATTTGTGGCTAAGGTAAAACAACTCCTACACTTTACGAAGGGCATCACGGTTTTTAACTCCGTAACGGCCCACCAACACTTTCTAAATCTAGGCTTAGTTCACGTTCTTCTACTTCATCTAACCGATTAGAGCTAATACTTCATCGACAACCTCCTTTCCCAACTTCTATTCGCAAAATTATCTCTTCTTATTCGAGAATATCTGCCAGGCATTGGCTTTGGTCTCTTACTTCTTTTTTGTAGGCAGAGGAGAGGGTGAGTTGTCAGGCCCCTCATTTAAAAGTTCAGCTTTGTAGGCGCTAGCGATGGTCTGAAGGTCCTTGATGTTGGCCTTTGGAGTAATTCTCACTCCGTCCTCCTCATACTCATCAAATTACTCGTCGTAATACACCTACAATTCCTTCTCTTCCTCCAACTTCTTACGTTTCATAGTGTTGAGAGTCTCGATAGGTATATCTTCATAATTGTTCTTCGTAGAGCTCAAGTTAGTGGCCGCCAAAGTGGAATTCCCACTTTCGTATTAAGGCAAATCCACTATTCTATTTTTAGTTTTCTTTTTAAAGGTTTTCTATTCGATCAGCTTATTAACAACCGTCTTTTCTACGACCCTTTGGTTAGTATCTACCTTCTTACTCCATTTACTACCACTCTCCATTAGCTACTCGCATTTACGCTATTTAGCCTAAGTTCTTTCTATCTATTGGTTTCTAATAGCAGTGTTCAGCTACATGGTACGCTTCTTTCGTTACTCCTACTTCTTCCTTTATAAGCGTTGAGCAGGAGTGAGGGTTTCCGTACAGATGGACTGCACAGTCTGCATAGTTTGGGTATACTCCATAGTATTTCCAATCGTCTTATTAGCAATAGTGTGCTCGTTCTAATTCTTGCGAATAGTATTATGTAGATCGGTGCCCTTAATAGGAATATACACCTGAAGTTGCCCTCCTCTATGCACAAAATCATCCATCACCCTCTTTACAGTCTCGAAATGGAATATTTAGCTTATGCTGGGCCTCTCCGACTCATTTTTGTTCAGTAGTCGCCTACATCAACTATAATCTACATCACTAGGTCGGAAAGCTCCTTCGAATATTTGCTGGGAATGCATTCCACTTTATCTTTAACTATTTTGTACACTAAAGCGAGTAAACTATTGGCATTGAAGGCGTACTAAATAAGTAAACAGGTACGTTAAGTGTGCAGAGCTCGTACAGAACACAACCCAGTGCCCACACATCAGACTTATAACCATAGCCCCTATTCTCACAGATTTATGGACTTAGGTAGTAGGGAGTGCCCACAAATGTATTTGCAGACTCCTGCATAGTCTCCAGAACCTTGCTGATACCGAAATCACCAATTTTGACAGTACCGTTAGAGTTGAGGAAGATATTGTTGCTCTTAATATCCCTATGGAGGATTTTATTCGCATGGATGCACTTCAACCCCAAAGAAATCTGTACAAACCAGTTAATAATGACCTTCTCCTCAATCAACTCATTCCTTTTTTTGTGGTTTTTTATGTAAAACGCCAAGTCACCCTCTAAATCAGCCAGTTGAATACCCTCGCAATACTCCATAATGATAATCAGCATTCCATCCTCCAGGAAGTTCTAAAAGTACTTTACTATGAACACACTGTTCAGCTTTTTGAGGATTTCTATCTGAGTGAAGTGGGAGGTACCTACTGCATGGCCGACTATTGCTACTTCTCTTTCATCCCCTCCATATTCATCTTCTTCGCCACGTAGTAATGGTTATCAAGGTTGCCAGTCACCAAGTACGCTGTTCCTGAGTTAGGAGCTCACTTACCATAGTTGCCACGGCCAAGCACCTGAATTTACTTGTATTTTTGGCTGTACTTAGAAACAGCTTTCATAAATAATGATCTTGTCTATTTTATTGAAATATGCATAAGTAGATCAGATGTCCCGACTCAGTAGAATGCACAGGGTCGCCATCAACGCTTACATCACTCGGATGGACTCGCCAGGTACACCGCCCTGAGCAATAGACTGGAAATAGAGGAATTGGTTTGGTTTAATAGTCACCTGGAGCATACCGTGGACGTTTTTAAATAGGACATAGGCTCCCAAATAGAGGTTGGATTTTCCCTACTAGAAAAGACTCAGTTTTTCTGGGTTTAACAGCACGAGTTTAGTGAGATACTGCTTGATCGATAGTGGCTATCTAAGTATCTTCTTGCTATAGTTTACTTACTAGCTCCTAAGGATTTATTCCCTGCGGTTAAGGAAATTCCTCACGAATTCCTTTGGTTAGGGTTACCGCATCTCCACAAACTTATTAAATGTTATGGGTATCGGTAGTTAGTGCCTATGGGTTCCTTTAGAGCTTGAGTACGTAAGTTAGAGAGTGGGAAGAGTGTATAATAAGTCGCCCGACTATGGGAAGCTGAATGCACTTACAATCTTTTATTGTTTGTCAGCTTGTAAAGTCTTGGAGAACTCTTCCGGTTACACCTTCATACGCAGACATCCACTCCCGTTGCTTATTCTAGCTTGAAGCTGCATGTGCCATACCGACTGGATAAATATCGTCACTTTCAGAAAGGACTCCCTCGAAACGATAACACCAACTTCCAGTTCATCTGTCTTTAGCATCAGATCCTTGTTCTTAAGCATCAGTTTCTTTATTTTGGTGTCTCTGATGCCTGATAAAGGCTTTAGGTAAGGCGTCATGGAGAAAAGTCTACCCTCTGGTTCGTACATTGAGAATTTGATAGTCTATACTGAACTCTGTAAAGGAGTTCCCAGCTGCCCCAATGAATCCGACATTTTATTCTTCATCAGTTTATTTTTAAGCATGCGATTCTCCTGATCCAAATACTCTATCTAGTTTATGTGACTGTCCATCCGAGAATCACTCTGTTTGACGCTCTGGCTGTCATGGAAGCTGCTCACCTAGCGGTTTTTACGCTGAAGTACCTGTTATCTTTGCTGAGCTTCCTGTTCCAACTGGTGAATTCGATTCTGTAGGACATTCACCTGGTTCTTATAAATAGACTCTACCAGATTAATATCCTGAAAGTGCTTTTGACTACGTTCAGCTAGGAGTTCAGGAACGGATACGTTGTTTTGATGCAGACTCTTTACTTCCCCACGAGATTTTCGAGTGTTTAGCGCCTGGGCCTATTGCTGAGCCCAATACTTCTTCAGTTTAGAGTCCTACTCAATATAATAGTCAGCTGCTCCAAACGCAGTATGAAATGAAGGGTTGGAACTTGAGTGGTTCATACTTTTATTGGCTCTTTAAGCGTGGAAGCTATTATTTAAAGGTTGGAGGTAGGGTTCGATGATTTGGGAGGGATTCTCTTCTACAGCTGGGTCGTAGTAGGTAACTTCGGCTGGTACCCTCCCTTGCATTCCCCTCAGTTGATACTAATTAGAGGTATTGGCAGGTGATCTCGCTCCCACATTAGAGTAACCGTTCTTACTCTGGCTGAAACTGCTTTATTTCCTCAATAGCGATGTTCTAGAGTCCATCATATTAACCGGTCTATTCTTCGTAAATTGTTTCTATGTTTTTACTGTAAGTTGAAGTCCCTTAGGGTTGCTGCTTTTACTGTTTCTCTACTCAGGATGCTTTCTGGTTGCTAGGGGAAGAATGTAGGGTTGCCTGATAGTTAAGCTTTCCGAGGGAATATTATCCTACCACTCTACATACGATCTCCTCGATGATTCTATCTATTCTCTGTACTAGGGTTTGTGATTGTTGTTCGATTCGTGCAGCATCATAGCATTTGCTACTGTCATAACCACCTAGCACTCTCCCTTCGTTACATGAGCCTCCGACGGAGGTAATATTTTCGAAGAAGAAGGGAGATTCCTATGCGGAGAGTATACCGAATCTTCCACAGGTACCCTAGAAGCATTCTTTTGGAACAACCCAGAAGTTTGGTTAGCTGCAAATGTTTAATGTTGGCGTTCAGGAGTTCCATACTGGTTAAGCTCTATTGATTTAGCAGATGAATTGATTATTCTGCTGAGTTATGACTATTGTGGCAGTATGGATTAGGGTTTGGATGTCTAGGAGTCTCTGAGTTGCCTATTCTATTTTTGGAATGGTTTGGCCGTTGATACACGCTGCTTAAGTTACTACTCCCGACGGTGTTGGGACTGTTGTCTCTAGAATTGATTCTGTTGCTGCTGCCTTTAGAGATGTTGCTGTCTTTGATACTCTTACTGCTACTTTAGACGTTGCTGCTTTCTGTATTATTCTTGTAGCCTCTGTCTCTATAATTATTATTTCATCTGAAGCTCTATTTTCCTTTCATGTTCTGCCTACTGCAACCTTGCCATTTATTGTTGTTGTCTGGCGTACTCTTGTTTTCTCTATTATTGTTGTCTAATTAGCTACTGCTGTTTTAAGTATTATTGCTGTTGTCTTTGGGCTTACGCTGCCATCTGCTGTTGCCGCAGTATCTACTGCTGTCTCTGCTGTTACTGGATCCTAGCCAACTCTTGTTGTCGGTATTGCTATTGTCTGGCCAATTATTGCTGCCTTAGGTATTACTGTTGTCTTTAAATTTACTTTTGTTTGGCTATTTCCTCCCTTCTAATAGCCTCCTCCTGGTCTCTAATGAGTTACTGTTGGGCAAGAATCGAAAACTGGGAGGGTTGCTGGTTGAATCCCTGTTGCTGCAGTGGATTACTACTCGGAGTCAGCACATTTTGCATTGGAATAACAATAGGGTTGTTAGTCTGTTGATAGTTCAGCTGAGGAGCATAGTTAGCCTCTTCATTGGGTCGGTTACTATTCTTACTTTTGTGAGTTCGACTACTCCCACTCCTTCCAGCAGTCATTACCATCGCTGTATTGATATTAGAGAGCATCTGAGGGTAGGTTATTTGGGAATTGGAGTACAGCTGGTATTGTTTGATTATCTATTAGGACTGATCGAGAAGTTGGCATCCCTCGTTATAGAGATCATCAAAGTTAGGCTCCTCTACTACCTCCTATTAGAAGGTAGCACAGTACGACTTCATGTAGGAGATAACTTGGGTTAGCCACGACCGATCCTGCTTCTCACCCTATGGTTTCAACTCCTTAACACTATCAATAAACCCATGAAGAGTTCGAAACCGTGCATTAAAATCCTGTTTCCTGATATCTGGAACCTTTAGCGAAGAGTTAAGATGCGAATTGCCCTTCCCATTCGAAATCTTCGAAGGATTCTGCGAATTATCCAACCTAATCTCCATTATCTGTTAATTCTTGCCTTAGTTTCTGGCGAAGTTGGCTTCAAACCTACACATAAACCAATCTCTTACTCTTTCTTATATTGTCTGAGTTCGGTTTAGTTGATAGTTGGAAACTAATATTTTTTTGTATCTTTAAGTCGAAGATAATACTTCCGGAACTCACTTGTGGGTTGTTTGGGGTCGAAGTAGTTCTTCTACATGCACACTGCCCATAAATGTATGGTTTTTAGCCATTAGTTGTAATATATTCTACCGTACTTCCTTCCTTACTCCCCGCTGAACATTTTCTAACCACGCTTTAATGCGATTGTTTGGGGGTCTACCTTCTCAATAGTCTCAGATATAAACGGTAGAATGGATTAGCAGAAGAGGATGCTGTCGTAGGAGGCCTGCTTAAACAGCTAGTTGAGGAGCTGAATGGGATGGGAGGTACCTTCAAACTTAGAATTTTAGATAGAGGTGGGACATTCGTTTTGAGTACTTCTTCCAATGCTAAAAGTGCTTCCGGTAAGAGGAAAGCATCAGGAAGTTTATAGAGCCTGAACAGCTGTTGTGTGGGCTTACTAAGGTAGGCTTTCTCGGTCGACAGTGCCTAATTTAGAACATCAGAGTAGAAATTGATGTATTTACCCCTATTATCGTACACCTTCTCCAACTTGTTCTGATACTTCTGCACCATACTATGTTATCTTCACTTTACCCATCGATTTCCCCAGCTTTAAAGTAGGAATACTGAGTAGGAAACACCACCTGCTCTGATTTGAGAGTTCTGTATAGTTCGGCATACCCTGACTCCGCCTAATCGAGCTCAATATCCTCAAAACAATAGTGTTTCTTAATTTTAGCCCATACCTCAATACACTCCAGTACAAATCTGAGGTAGCTGTTGCCATAGCTCTACAACTCTTGTCGGTTTGGGACCTACCCCACCTGCTATACAAAGTACATCCGTCCGCGGCTCTCATCTCTATCAGCCTTCCGATACTCTGCTATAGTCTTAAATATAGGGAGTATTTCCACCTCCACCAGCACTATAAAAGCGTGCTCGTAAGTCTAAAACCCTTCCTTCAGAACCTACATTAGGGCTCAGTTACTCTAAGAGTGTGCAGCAACACCATAGGACTGGAATTCCTATCGAGGAGTATACTCTTGGCTATATCGATAGTGCCACAAATGTAGTCCCTGAGATAGGAGTGGAGGGTACATGTCGATGTCAGCGATTTTATCTTTGAAGGGTTTGAATTTTTTAGAGAAGGCTGTTTTATCGTTGATGCAGTCCAACAATTTCTATTGAGAAAAAGGAGTCTGGGACATAACTATTATTAATTTATAAATTAGATCTTGATACCAAATTTAGAAGAACGCATTAGAATAAAAAACTACCGCAATCGACCTTGTTGTTATTAGTTTGAACAATAGTTACTGCTAATTTGAAGTATTCCTGATATTACTAAAATGTATTTTAGTTATTAATCATGCAATCCATTCTAGACAGCTACGATTATCTTAGTCGTAGATTGGTGTGAATCATTTAAGGACACAGATAATCACTGTTATATTACATCTGGAAGGTTGCGCCTTTTGAGAGGAGGGTCAAAGTGAACATCAATGATCTCGACAGAAGCATCAACATTGATTTGCTTCAGAGGGTTGGTGATGGTCTTCTCAAAGTACCAACTCAGTGAGTTCTTCAGCTCTTTCGGCTTCATCGTGATGGTTGTATGCCCACAAGCCTCCTTAATATGATGATTGGCGAACACCTTGAGAGCCTTTCCAACATCCTTCCCCAACGATCTTTGGATATTCATCAGATCCCTACACTGACTTTCTATTTTGAGTTTTATGTTAAGCACTTGTCTATCCTTGCTGCCTACCTTCTCGTTTATCTCATATGAGTCATTGAGCTGCACAACGTTGAGTTGTTCCCACTTGGGAATGGCCCATACTACTCTTTGGTCAAGTATCCATCTCTTTCCCAGTCTGTTAGTGACTATTATGCGTTCATTGGGTTTGCACTACTTCCTGTATCGTTTGGAGAACTCCTAATGGATGATGGATACACTGCCAGCAAAGATGAGAGCCTCCGATACGAACTAAGCGAGAATGCACAACATAAAATTAATTCAGGTGCTTTCAATTTCAAATGATTTTTCCTAAGTAAATCCTACAACAAAATCGCATAGAAGTATGGTATCTACGACAAGGAAATTAACGAAATCAACAAGAGTCAAATCAAAACTCCACCCCTTTAGTTGTAACAGATCATCAGACTATGTTTCACGAACATCAAGAAGTTTTTCGAAGGGCTTAAAGATAAAGTAGCGTAATACTCTCTAGATGGGCTCCTTGGTTGGATTCAAATATTCCAAGTTCCTTCTAAAGCAGATGTTTAGACACTTTAAGGATTCTGCAAGTTCATTATCGACTCTACAACAATTACAAGGTACTCTTTGAGCTTTGATGAGAATGGAGCAGCCTCCCTCAGCCTGAGTATGATCCGTCGTTGCGATTCCCATCTTAACAATACCGACAACTATGCTATTATTATCTAGCAAATGCCTTAAATAGGGATTTACAGCATCGATGACTCCAGAAATCTACTGAGCTTATCTCCGGTCACTTTTGTAAGCTGCTTAAAAGGATTTTCGAGCTGTGGGTTGTCCCCTAGAATATTCAAAATGCTTAGTATGTTGGGTTTTGCTCTGAAAAAAGAAAAAAAGGAAAACTCAAACTAATTTAAAAAAGTTGTGTAGATTCTTTATTTAGGGATTTATGGGTTCTGCTGGCTCTCACTTCAGAAGAATTAGGGTATTTCTTCGGCAACCATAGCTTAGTTAAGAACAAAAACATGGTTTGGTGGGCCAAAATGGCTTGTATCTTAACAGTTGGCAACCCAAAACTGTAATCCTAAGTTATTCGAGTGCTTCCGTCCTGACAGGTTCGATGCAGCTCATGTTCTCAGGCAAGGGGTATTAAGAAGCTATCAATAACAGATGGTAAATATTGGAAACTGATCTTCGAGAAACAACTAAGCATACTCAGATATTAACAAAACTTTCGGGCATATTTAACTCTGGCATTCTTTGCTACATGATTTGGGTAGTCCACATGTTCTACAAGGTAGAACCCTTCACTTCTCTAATTAAAAAACTAAAACAGTTCCATTAAGGTACTAGTAGTCGATGTTAAATATCAATAAATGTTGGAAATAATTGGCTTTAGAGATCCATCAGGAACTCTGTGAAATAGCATTGAATTGAGTTGATAATCCAAACTCTGATATAAATAGAGGCTGATAATTAAACATGTATAAGTAAACACCACCAATTATTTAATTGAGGACGGGATAACCTGAAACAATTTATTAAAGTTCTAACTAATTATCATCACATTTAATCCTTCGATTCCAACTGTGAAACCTTTAACTACAATAGAAAGATCCCTTCTCCAAAGTTTATTCAGTTGAGTTGATAATTCTAAAGATTTGATATGTTCAACCAATTAGTTTCCAATTCAATCACAATTTTAATTATCACACTACAGCCCTCCACTAACACTCTAAGCTCCCCCCAACAGAGCATGATTTGGGAAATCCATCCACAATCCCTTTTGGAATAATCTTTAATTGCACCAACTCATCATTAGACTTCACAGCTCTAATCCCAACAGCCATTTGGTTTCTGAGTTGTATTGACCTTCACCCCTAGCAGGATTAGTCGATTGTCTCATTGATTTTAACTGAGTGTATTGTTAAAGAATGAAACTTTGAAGACAGATTTGTTGGCAGTCTTCGCGCGAAAGCCCAAACCCACCAAATAATGTCAAATTGATAGTGGAAGAATGGTAATTCATAGAGGATATAGAGGAATGATGTTTTGGGTGGCTCAGCCGGATTTGAACAACAGGATGGCCACTTGACCCATATAAAAGTATATGAAATGCTTCGTCTCGTGGGTAACGTATGATCCGAAGTTCCTGCCGACCACGCAGTGCCAGGTAGGGTTGTACTTCTTGTCGAACTCCTTCTTGATGAAGGCAGCGATGTCCTTCTCAATATTAAACTTCTCCAAGCCCTGGTTGGCACAGTCGATGGCATCCTGTTGCATCTCCTCGTTCATGTCAGCATGCTTGATAACAGCCTTTCTGTCAGCAGTTGTCATTCACCAAAGATATATATTATTTGAAAATAGTACGCCCCTGTTAAAAGGCACCATCAATCATCCATTCTGTCTTCGCCTATTAAGCAGTTCTTTCAGGTTGCTGATGGACACTGTGCCTGCCTGTGAGGTATCTGAAGGTCCTGCCTGCAGTAAGGTGTTTAGACTGAGTGGTGCTTTATTCTGCCTCTCTAGCGACATGGCCCTGAACTATGAGTTTCGCTGGTTGGTCTGGGATTTCTCTAGCTTCTTCTTAGCCTCAACTGTACGCTTTCTATCAAGCGTACCATCCGCCTTAGCCTAATTAATTAGAAAACTGAAATTTACTTGATTTATGTATTGCCTATTATCCTCCTTCGCCTGTTCAGGCTGGTTCTTCTCCTCAATACTGATCTTTTTCTTCAGTCCCTCCTTCAAATACATGTACTGGGCATAGTTTTTGTTCAAACTTTCCATTATTTCCTTCTGGCTGCTAGCTTACCGAGCTAACTTGAGGTTTAGGATTTCACTGTGCAGGGATCTACCACTCTATCGTTGGTTATCATCAGGTTTTTACTTTATTGCGTCGGCTCTTAAACTCCCTATGGATGCTGGTGTACCCTATCTGTTGGTTGGGGACTCTCCATGTTGGATTGCTGGTAGGAAACCACCATCTTACTTCATCAGTCTCGTATCTTAGGGCTAGCCTTTTGAGGGAGGCTTCTGTGGTTCTCTATGGCTTTTATTTATTGCTCTAACTTTTTTGTTTGGTTATTGGTTAATAGAATTAGCCTTCTAAAGGGCCTTTTCTACAGGCTTATCTTTCGTTTTCTTCTTCATTCCAGTTGATTCCTCATAAATCTTTTCAGAATGTTCTAGATAAGTAGCATACAGTTGCATTTTTTATTCGTCGGCGACTGGAAATATCTTCTAGAACCCTCCCAAATGCTGATCTTAGTAAATGTCCCTTTGTTTCTGAGCCTACATTCTTAGGCTATCTCTCTACTGCTGAGTAAGTTTTACCTTCTTACCGGTTATCACTCTATTACTGATTTCTTACTTCTTTACACTCATTATCTCGGCCTTGGAGGTCGGATTAATATTCATAAGTATTAGACTATCTGAAATAAGGTTTTTCTTAATGAATTCGTCCAAAGGAGTGTCTGTAGTGAAGCTAGGTGTATGATTAACCTCAAGAAGGTAAGGGTCTCCTTTGGATGTAAGTATAACATCGAATCCAAGCACCTAAAAACACATATTTCCTGCATAGTTTTCTAACTGGCATGATCTGTACTGGTGCCTGATAAGAGGGAGACCCGATATAAATGTTTTAATCAGAATATCCTTTATTTTTTATTTTAGTTGTGGTACATCCAGTCCTTGTTTTTCCAGCAGCTCGAAAACAGATGTAAGAGACCGTTTATGGCCAATAGACATGTCTTTTTAGCTTTGGTTGAATACGAAATTTGGATTATCCTTGTTAATTGCGTAATTAGTGAGATGCATGCAGACATCCTCCATGTTTTATTTAGTTGGAATGATGTAAGGCTCTGTTGCAAATCTTGCCAGCCCCTAGTTATATAAATAGACTCTCAGTGGGTCTACCCCGGCCAGAAGAACATAAATTCTAAAGTCAAACTTGAGTCCCTCAATAAGGTAGGGCTTGTGTAGGTAGCGCTGTACAACGTAATGCTCACCTGGGACCAGGTCTTCGAGTTTTCGAGTCAGGAATATACCCTTACCCTGAGAGAGAGCCTCAGGTTTGACGATGTAGGTCCTGCTTTTGCCTTTAGGTTTGCTTTCGAAGTAGAGTCTGAATTCAGAATACTCTGAAGGAAGCATCCAAGTCAAAGGGAAGAAGTTATACTATTATGGAAATTCCTTCTTCATTTTCATGAGTCCTTTTCCTAGTAGGTTCTTCCTCGCTAGAGTGTACATTCCTAAATGAGTCTTAGGGTACCGGGAAAGTGATTAATTTTCTGGTGGTGGCCCATACGGAACAGAGCTTAGGGTTGGACTGCATTATCCGTCCACCATATATCCCACTCTGTGCCTTCAGGATCAGTCTGTATCTTCCATTTTAGAGAACGAGCAACTAGCCTGACGACAGGGTACTGACAGTCTACTTTAGCTTCTCCTTACCCGAGATATTGATGGTGATTTTGGTTGTGGAGGGTTGTTTTGTTACATTTTTGCTGACAAACTTTGGTTATTTTCTCTTTTTGGCTTCCTTCTTATCGTCCTCGGAGTCGCTCCCGTCTTCTTCATCCTCTTCCTCCCGCTAGATTCTTTTAGACATTGAACAGTTGTGTAATTAATATTATTAGCAATAATAATCATCGAAACAAGCATACACATCTTGATGTGGTATGATAGAGGTAATCAGAAATATAAGAGCTTTTTACCACGGGAACTGTGAGTCCTTCGACGACTATACCGAAGGATCTCCTTGTGGATGTCGTTGGTGTACTGTACTCTTTCTGGTGGGGGCTGTGGAGACTCAACTGGTTTGAACTATTAGATTTTAAAACTTTGTTCACTGAGGTGAGATTCATTGCAGTTAGGTTATGTTTTTGTGGGGCGGCGTTTAAGCTATTTTTCTGTGATAACATTCACCCACTATTCTGGCAAAGGGTCGCTATTGTAGTAGTCTTTATGGTTATGAATGTAAAGCCCCTTATGTTCATGAAGTTTAAGATGAGTGATATTCATTTAGCCACTATTATGAATTCCCAGCGTGATATTGACGCCCCAGCTGAGTAATGGGATCACTCGAGGTCCCGAAAACATCTTAAAATACTCTCTTTTGATCACCTTCTAACTCAGGAAATCACTTAGTTCTAACTCTAACTCTCCAAACTTGACTCCGTCTTCCAAAAGATAAAGTTTGAGAGTTTACTATTGTTTGAGGTACTTGTTGAGGGCCTTTCTGTCAGCAGCGAAGAAAAAGTACACTCTAATTTTGTCCATATTCACCTCTAACATCCCATTGGGAAGCGTCATAGCCTCATCCATTTTCACCCTGTATTTCATATTGTTTTAGAATAGCTGGTATTAGAGGGTGTACTACTTAGAGTGGCTGCCTACAGGGATATCTCGGATATTATGGATTAGAAACATAAATCTAAACTTTTCTATCGTTTGGAGGCCACCGACCGAACTCTGTACCTGGATGTCCCTACCAACTGGTAACTTCCAGTTGTCGGGCATACTCTGTTAGTAATTGTTCTTCTGGAGACGAGATCCAAACTGTGGAGATTGCCCTTTAAACACAGGCAGCGAAGTAATTGAAACGAAGTTCTTATTGTCCTCTGGGACAGCCACCCCAAGCATCCTAGCAAAGTCTATTTCCAACCTCATCAGTTTTTCTATTTATTTATAGAGAGTATAGCAGCTATCGCATACTTTGTGCTCAATATAAAGGTTTACGTTACCGATGTGCTGGTTGAAACAACGCTATAGCCAAGGGAAGGTCTTACCTCGGGCGAGAAGGTGCTTATCTGCTTGCAGAAGCATAATGAGGGTGAGTCTGCGGGTCATTAAGTGCTAAGGGAATACTCTGTTACAGTATTTACAGTGTTTACATTTCTGATATTATGAAATAGTCTTCTTTTCTGGAGATTTCCCATCAGCAGTAGGATCAAAATCCCCAAACATCGTAATCTGCTTAACATTGACCTTCTCCTGCGGGTTACTTAATACAAAAGCTCTGGTATTAATGAACCACCAGTTGCCTCCCTCATCCTTAACGAAATCCCCAACAAACTCCTCAAACTGTA
The DNA here is from genome assembly GCA_028571205.2 of Hydropsyche betteni. Lineage (NCBI taxonomy): Eukaryota > Metazoa > Arthropoda > Insecta > Trichoptera > Hydropsychidae > Hydropsyche > Hydropsyche betteni. The sequence continues at coordinate 40,517 of JAOXNN020256909.1, forward strand.
CCTTTAGTTCCTTTAACAAATACCTTCTGATATTGTTTATGTACACTAAAGTCTATTTTAGGAAGCCACTACTAGTTGATTTGAATATTGAGCAGGCTTTACGCTGTTTTGGCATGGTTATGTACTTCTGGAGTTCAGGTACCTTCTACTAATTTGAGTTGTATTCATAATTAGAAGTTATAACCCAACATTAGGGATTACGGTTCTTGAACCATGCTGTCCTGACGATGAATGGTTTTACACTATTACATTTAACGAACCTTTGAAGTACGTTAAGCTCTCCACGGGTAGTTCCAATATCCATGATCCTCTCCTTAAGCTATTCACAAGTGACTAGCCTCACGTCATTGCCATCCAGTCCATCCGATCCGTAGCTAGGCTTCATAACCACCTCTTTACCTTCTTAATCACGCACACTATCTACTAATTTTGAGCTCGATCGCACATCTTCGCCACTACCTGCCGACTACTAACATTATCCACCCTATACACCAGTCCGTTGCTGCTTTCAGTGTAGAACCACATCATCGGCAAGTCCCCATCATTGTATATTATGGTGTCGGGAATATTGATTTAGAGTCTATGCTGATCGGGAATATTCTCCTACCCCGAATCCTTCTTCGCGAGCAGCTTATAGAAGTAAACATAGGGCATAATAGAGTCAAAAGAGTATTTATGACGACGTGGTTCATCTGGAGGATCCAGGTAGTTAATCTTCTGATAGAGCTTCTTATGATTCTTTACGCTCTGTTCGTACAGCTAGCGTCTCCTCTACTGTGGATCCTTCCAACCGGAAAAGAGGGATTTGGCTCTGTTTTTGAGCTAGGACTAGGTTACTTCCATAATTTAACTCACTATGGCAACTGATACTAATAAAATTATTAATCCTCTCGTATCTATATTTGGGTGGAGGTACCATCCAACAGCAGTCTAAAGGTATCCCTTGTGAAGACCAGCCTGAAGATAGAAGGCAGGTGCTAAAGTGGCACACATGCAAATAAGTTATAAAACTAATAAAATATGACATAGCGAATATTCTAATATTATGCTATTTAATTAAAACTATGGAAGTTGAATAGAAAACTCATATCTTCAGGCCTGATTCAAACCTATAAAGTTTTCTTCTTTGTCCACGCAGTCCCTGTTTAGGGTGAGATTGGTGAGACTGCTCATATTTTGGTGTTGGTTAATGTGAGACTTTACTTAGTGACTTCTTTTCTTCGCCATCGCCAGAAATCGAGCTTTCCGTTCATTCAAAGCCTTCAGTTTCATATCTGGAGATGACGATAGAGACACACCCGTCCCTTCAGACCTGGTCATTCTGCCCTCAGTTTATATAGTTTGGAAGAATCGAACAAGGATTTACGAGCGCTCTGAATCAAAATAGATATTTACCTTTGTCTTCAAACACAGGTTTGTGATATTAGTTGGCTGTTTCAATCATTTGGTTGTCCTTAGGTTTGGGTGCCTGATTGGAGAACCCTATCTTCTTCCACAGTTGGGACTTCTACATTTCAAAATTATTAATTTTTCACCATCCAATACCAGCATTTATGTCTAAACCTACTGGATTTCAGTCAGGTGCAGTCTCCATCTTCTGTGCTTGGATACTAGATATTCCAGGGTATTCTCCACCTACTTCAAAATTATCGATTGAGTGGCTAAATAGGATATAGGATCTGCCGAATGGCTCCCCAACACACTGAAATCTTCCAAACACTAGATGCTGACTATTGAAATAGTAATGAACCGGTTTGCTTGGTATCTGCTGTATCGATTAATTTCTAAATATGTAACTTTTATTGGTGGGCTTACAACATCCTTTAAACACCTTATGGATGTAATTAAACTCCTCCTGGCGAGTTGGATAGCCTCCTCAACTATTGATTATCAATTTTGGGATGGTTGTCGGAAGTGGTGTCTGGCAACAACAGTTAGATTTGAACTTTGATGTCTGTTTCCAGGAACAATAGAGGCTTATTATTCCAACAGAAAGCCCCGACTGAGCGAAATACAATCCCAGCAGTTTACTGAAAATAGGATAGGTAGTAAAGCCAAAGTTATGATTGTCTATAGAAATACGAAGGAACGACTTGCCAATACTCCTACTTGAAGTTTTGATGTGCACTGCCTAGTGGATAAGTTGGATGGCAAAGGCTTGGATTTAGCTTGGCAGGATAGTTTCAATATTTAGTTGATTTACAGAGAAGTATATTTGAGGTTCGTTATTCTCCTCAAAACCATCATCAACTAGCAGTCACTCGACGAAGCCATTAGTTTAGCAGCAGCTAAATAGTAAATACCAGTACAATTGCAACAATAACTATTCCAAATATAGAACTATCTACCTCACCTATTATTCATCCACCAATTAATCTAATAATCTACCCTCTCACCATAAAACCTAAG
>JAOXNN020257006.1:0-42865 GCA_028571205.2 Hydropsyche betteni
GAAGGAAGTCCAGATCGTTAGTTGTTGGCTGTTGACCGTTGACTGTTAATTGTTGTTCACTGGCAGTCTCCCCTATCCATTCCATCACCAACGCATACATCCCCCAGCCGCTCAGCAAGAAACCAGTGATCCAGCCACACTTGACCGCTTGAGTATAGCCCATACCAAAGAGCAGGAAAATCTGGTTCAGGTAAAAGCCCAACGGGGCTTGCAAAATAAAGGTAGGATAGCCATAGCCCTGCGCATGATGCATGGCCCAACGCGGCCACCACGCGCCATCATACAGTGCCGCGTCAAACATAATCTGGTAGAAGACGCTGTGCCGACCATCATGCGCATTGTAAAAATAGCCCGGAGAAAGCAATGGCGCAAGCGCAAAGAGACTAAGTGCCCAAAGCAGGAGCAGGTAGGGCAGATGGGTATGGTGTTTCGTGAGTCGCTTCACAATTTTAGCTGTAACAAGATGACAGGATGCTCCTGTCATCTTGTCATCTTATCACCCCGTCACCTTGTCATGCACCACACCCCATGACTCGCCAAAGACAAAATCGCTGATCGGCTTGCGTTGGCGCGGCGTGGTTTCGTTGGTGCGTTGTTTTTCATCCAGCATAGCCGGGTCACCTAATGTACCAACAGCAAAGGCAACAGCAGGCTGCTGCCCCTCTGGGATTTGAAACTGGCTACGCGCCTTATCAGCAGAAAAACCACCCATTTGATGCACATATAAGTCCATGGAGGTCGCTTGGATCGTCAAATTTTGCATCGCCAGACCCAGATCATAAAAAGCCATTGGGTATGCCCGCCCATCATCACGCACTGTTTTGGCAACAGCAATGCCTAACAGAGCAGCACGCTTGGCCCAAACGACATTAAATTCGCTTAGGCAATCAAGTAAACAAGCAAAATTTTCTGCCTCCTCTTGTGTCGCAATGATAAAGCTCCACGGCTGGACATTGCTGCCAGACGGTGCCCAACGTGCGGCTTCAAAAAGCGTACAAATGGTTTGTGCGTCAAGCGTGGCCGGTGCAAAGGCACGCGGACTCCAACGTTGACTGAGTAAGGGGTGAATTGGATGTGTTGTGCCAGCGTGTTTAAGATGGTTCATTGATTTTTGATTTTTGGTAACTGCTCAGACACCCCCTACGGTTCGGCTGAGCTCACGTCGAAGCCTAGCCTCCCCCAAACAGGGGAGGAATGTTCTCCGCATCGAGACAATTCCCTCCTGTTTGCGGGTGCCCTTTGGGCGCGGTTAGGGTGGAGTCTGAGTAGTTACGATTTTTGATTGTTAATTGTTAACTGTTATCGATGTATGAGCAACAAATCAAGATTTAGCACTTGCCACATTGCCTGCGGAGCAATCTGACCGACACTCATGATCAAGGCGGCAAGACCGCTGCGATCCCACCAATGGATGCGCGGTCGCGGCCAAAGATCGTGCGGCCAATCGCCACAGACCAATTGTAGCGGCGGCCAATTTGCCAAGATAGCAGGACGGTTGCCCGGCAAGGTATAACAAAGTTGTACTGATGCTGGGTTGTTTTCAGGGTTCGATTCTGGGTTTCGCTGCACATAAACGTGCAACCATGCATCTTGCGTGGTATAAAGTCCATGCAAAAAGGGCAATTGTTGTTGCTCCATCCACAATTGCACCAGTTGCGTAAAATTTGTCTCTAATGGGCGCAACTCGCCCGGCTCTGTCACCCAATCGGCCACCTCCTTAAAGCCAGCAATCCGTTGCGAAAGCCAGGCATGATGGTTGTTTAATAACGCAATCAACTGTTTGGCACGAATTTCAGTAGGGTTGGGTAAAATATTTTCGACAATTTTGAATGGAATCGTTCCATCGACTGCACTCAAAAAGGTGGTGGCAGCTTGGGCCGATGCTTGATTGCCCGCATAGATTACAAAGGGGCGAGAACTACGTGGCAATCGTTCCAATGCTTGGCTCAGTGTGCGACACAAACTGACAATCGCCCGTTGCGCGTCGGCTGTCGTCTGTTCATATCCACCTGTGATCAACAAAACTTCGGGCTGTTGTTCGGCAAAGTTGCGTGCAATCTCCCCTGCATTCAACTCGGCTGTATAGGCAGTTGAGCCAACCAATTGCACCGGCGCGCCGCTTAATACGTGCATGGCAGCCGTCATACTAAGTCGTTCGCTCAAACCAGCCAAATAGAGCCGCAAGAGCGGGCGTGGATTGGCTGCCACCACAACTTGTTGCACAGGCGGGTAGCTGACGGCATCGATCAAACGCGTAAACGGTTGTTCTTCTTCCTCATCCCACAGCACAAAACCGATGCGCTGTCCCAAACGTCGGCACGCCTCTGCCACTTGTTCGGGCATAATCAAATTCAAGGCGCGCGACACAGCGATCCATGCCACCAACCGATGCTCGCCCGACACCCGTTCCAAAAGTGCCACGCGCACCCCAGCCTGTTCGATTCCAATTGCGAGAAGTCGTTGATCGTTTTCTAGAAGCATGTTTCAAGGTTGCAGGGTTGCAAGGTTGCAGTGACTTTGCCACTCTGCCACTCTGCCACCTTGCATCTTCTAACTTGCTGTTAAATATTGCTGTACCACTTGGCTCAATTTGCGCAGGCTGATTGGCTTGGTGTAATAATCGGTGACACCTGCTTCCAAACAGCGTTCGCGGTCGCCGGGCATGGCGAGGGCGGTGAGGGCAATGATCGGCAACTTTGCCAAAGCCGGATTGGCACGAATCAAGCGAGTAGTCTGCAAACCATCCATATCAGGCATCTGAATGTCAAGCAAGATCAAGTCTGGACGATGAACAGTCGCTTGGTGCAATGCCTCGTTGCCATTCCGTGCAGTGATCACGCGATAGGATTGGCTCAACAGGTACGATTGCATTGCCATCAAGCCCGATTCGTTATCCTCTACAATCAAGATCAGCGGGGATTGTATGGTAGCGGCTGCCCCGCGCCGCATTGGTGTTGCCTTCTCTTTTTTGACGCGTTTGGCGGTTGGACGTTGGATTGTACTGTTCCAAGGGAGGGTGACGGTAAAACAGCTACCCTTGCCCAATTCGCTTTCAAGCGAGACACTGCCCCCATGCAATTCGGTCAAACGCCGCACTAATGCCAAGCCCAAGCCAGTGCCCTCGTACTGACGTGAAAGCGAGCTATCGACTTGCACAAAGGGTTTAAAGAGTTTGCGGGTATCTTCGGGTGCAATGCCAATGCCCGTGTCGCGCACAGAGAAACGCACCACGCCGTTATCGCTGTCGCCATTGACTTCAAGACCAACCGATCCTCCTTCGGGTGTAAATTTAATAGCATTGCCCAGCAGGTTGATCAAAATCTGTGCCAAACGTCGTTCATCGGCCTCAAGAATCTGCACCGAGTCATCAAACAGATGATAAAGGCGAATCCGTCTGGTGCGCGCCGTTTCGCGTACCATTTGAATACAGTTGAGACAGACCATTTGTACATCAACCGCATCGTAACGCAAGCGCAATTGCCCCGACTCGATCTTCGAGACATCCAGAATATCATTAATCAACCCCAACAAATGGCGACCGCTCTTATCGATGTTGAGCAGTGCCTCGCGCTGCAAATCATTGACCGGCCCAAAAATATCATCGCGCAACGATTCAGCCAGCGTCAAAACTGAATTCAGCGGCGTGCGCAATTCATGGCTCATGTTTGCCAAGAATTCATCTTTTAAGCGCGAAGTCTCAGCCATATCGGCGGCGCGCTGCGCCAATGTTTGCTCGGCCAGTTTGCGGTCGGTGATGTTTTGGAAGACGCTGAGAACATATTCGACTTCGCCCTTCTCATTAAAAATCGGATTGGCATGAAGTTCGAGTAACATGCGACGATCTGGCAGGCGCAATTCAACATCATCGGCAACGGCACTTTCGCCTAGCAAGGCAGCCGTAGGCGGCAGTTCGTGATGTGGATAGGGTTTATTATCCGATGTGCGATACACAGGATAATCGTTGACAATGTATTGACGGAACCCTTCTGGCGTTGTCACAGCTTCGCCCAACAATTGTCGCGCAATCTCATTGATAAAACGAAGTTCACTTTTTCTGTCGATTACCACGACACTGATTGGAATGGCTTCCAAAAATTGCGAAAGTAGTTGATCTTTATCAGCTTGTAGTTTCTCAGCCAGTTTGCGTTCGGTAATGTTGCGTATAATCGCCAAAACTTGCCCGTTGCCATAGGCTAATAGCCGTCCCTCAAACAGTTCTTCCCCTTGCGCCATCTGCAACGAATATTCGACAATTTCGACTTGAAGACTTTGCCTTGCACGTTGAATTGCCAGATCAAGCAACTCGGCGGGTTCTTTGGGTAATACATCGAGTACATGACGGTTAAGAAAATTTTCGGGTGAAACATAAAGCCATTCTTGGCTACGCGTATGGAAATCGACAAAGACCCCTTGCTCGTTGAGCAAAAAGAGAATGTCTGGCAAGGCTTGGAGCAAGGCTTGATTGCGGGCTTGACTTTGTTTCTGTTCTTCTTCGATTTGTTTGCGATCTGTTATATCGAGAATTACACCATCGATCCAACGAACCTTGCCCTGTTCATCATAGCTGGCCTGCCCATGATCTTCGACCCAACGTACCGAACCGTCGGCGTGGATGATGCGATATTCAAGATTGAAGGGCTGTTTTTGGTCGATTGCTTCTTGTGTGGAGCGCCTGACCCAAAGCCGATCCTCAGAATGATAAATATCTTCATAGGAGCGAACCGTATTGTGATAAAAATCAGAGGAAGGATAGCCAATAATCTGCTCAGTTTTGTTGCTACTAAACTCTTCCGTCCAATATTCATCATTGCGGCAACGATAGACCATCCCCGGTAGGTTATCGACTAATGTGCGATAGCGTTCTTCGCTCTCTTTCAAAATGCCAAACAAATGCAGGCGTTCGAGGCCGGCACTGACAAAAGCCCCAATCGTGGTCAAAAGGTGCAGGTCATTCTCTGTTAAAAGATATTCATCCATCGTTTCAACATTGATCACTCCTGCCACGTTGCCTTGCGAAAAGAGAGGAATGACAATCCCAGAAGAAATCACTGATTTTACCCCATCTGCATGACCGATAAAATCGGGGTCGTTTTTTACATCGCGCACATAGACCGGCTTGCCTGCACGAACAGCACGCCCGGTGATGCCCTTTGTAATCGGGGTACGCGCTTCGCCAGGCTTATCAGGTCGTTGATAGCCAACCCAATGTTGCAAAACTAAGTGTTCTTCTTCGAGTGAACAGACGGTGATGTATTGATAATCGAAGGTTTGGCGCAATGCGTCTACAACATTGCGATAAAAATCGGGCAACGAAAGCGTGGGCGAGATCAAGTTGCTGATCTGCTCAATGATGGCAATTTCACGCGCATAGCTATGCTGCGCTACTTTAGAAGAGGGCTTTGCCCGTGCGCGGGGTGATTTGGAAAGACTCATACAATTAAAACAGGCGCGACTCCTTCTTCGCCTCCCATCCAAATCCCTTGATTGGTATGGAGCAAGGTCAAGGCTGGTTTGCTGCCAGAAAGCCGCTGCCATGCCAGACCATCGATTGAATGCCAAATGCCTGTTGGGTCGCTCAAAAGCCAGCCCGCATTGGGTTGGGCCAATGTGGGAGCAAGGGGTACAGCAAGCAGGGCGTTGATGCGTTCTGGTGCATCGACGACCTTGTCAAAGCTACGCCCACCATCCAGTGAACGCCACAGCCCATTGCTTTCTGCGCCAGCCAAAACCACGCCGCTTTGATGAAAATCGGGGGCAACTGCAATGGCTTGGATCACTCCTTCAATGCCATCGCAACGTTTCCAGCCGCGCCCCCCGTTGGGTGAACGATACAGACCAGCCTCGCTGCCAGCAAAGACTACCTCCCAAGTCGGCCAAACGTCGGTTGGAGCAGGTGGTGCCCAAGCAAATGAAAGGATATGAAATTCTTGCAGGCCAAAGTTGCAGATGCGCCACGTTTGGCCGCGATTGTGTGTGCGCAAGACACCGCCACCAGCACTGCCAGCCAACAACACGCCACTGGTTGCCACACGCGGGTCAGCGGCGATGCAATAAACGGAATGATTGACTCCATCCATCCAACCGGCTTGCCAGCCAATTTGATTTTGGACTTGATGCTGGCTGGCATGATTGGTGTTGGCAAGTGTATAGGCCACACCATGTGGCAAACCACCGACCAAAACGCGTTGATCCACGACCGCACAACAAGCTAACTCTGCCTGTGGTTGGGCAATGGCAACCAATTCGTTTTCTTCCAAACAAAACAACCCTTCTGGGCCAGCAGCGTAAAGGGTGTCGTTATGAGTTGCTAATGATAAAATAAGAGGCATAATTTTGTTGATGACAAGGTGAGGGGTGAAAGAGTGAGAGGTGATTTCGACAGGCTCAATCACCCCTCACCCTCACATATTTCCTCAAGGTTCCATACTTTCTTTCGGCTTTTTGTGATAGACAATCGCATCGGTGGTCAGTGCCATCAACGCCGCGCTGACGGCACTTTGTACAACACCCACCGTAATGCTGGTCACATCCAATACACCAGATGTATGGGCATTCACCACCTGTTCGCTGAAGGCATCAAAGGTATAGGGAACACCTTTTTCAGCAATTTTTTGCAGATAGACAGCCGTTGAGGGTACTTGTGTATTTTTCAAAATCTGTTCAAGCGGGGCAGAAAGTGCCTTTGCCAAAAGCAACACTCCCAAGCCAACATCGCTTTGAATCTGTTGATTATTGCCCGTTGCCTGTTGGCTGTTGCCTCGTATCGGGGCTGACGGTTCATGCCCCTGCTCTTTTAAACGCGCCGCACAATGATGCAAAGCAGCCCCTGCCCCGGCGATCACCCCACTGCGTTGGGCTGCACTCAACACTTTTAAAGCACGTTGTGTCTGTTCATAAAGCATTTCGCGCTCGCTTTGGCTGTTGGCACCAATTTTGAGTTCGCCCACACCGCCGGTCAAGGTTGAAAGACGGCGCACCAATTTAGGACGGTCATCATCATTAAGCGGCATTTCAGCCAAATGGGTTTGGATCGCTGAGACAGTTTCCTGAATTTTTGCTCGCTCGCCCTCATTGGCAAGCAAAATCAATTTATTTTCGGCAAATTCAACGCGCTGCGCCCGTCCCAAGTCTTCCATTCGTGCTGAGCGTGGTGAACGGTATTGACTGCCCAAGAGTGACGCGCCGGTCATCAAAGCAAGGTCGTTGTGTGCCCAGACACGTTCATCGCCGATGGCTGAAAGTTTGGCAACAAAAATGTCTAATTTTTTCTTTTCTTTGGGCAATTGATGATTGCTCACCATCAGATTGAGTGCCGAGCCAGTGAGATGTTTGGCAATGACCACCAATGCGCTGCACTTGGCTTGTAGGGTTGCCTCTAACAAAGGGATGACCTGTTCGGCATCTTTCAATTCATCATCAACCAACGCCACCATTGGCGATACCAATAGTGCCGAACGTTTGGCTGGGTCGCTGTAAAAATACATACTGCTGATCTCAGCCTTGTAGTGGGCACCCGCAATGTAACGCCGTTCTAGATAGGGGGCAACCAGTTTATCGATGCTGACATTGGCATCAGGACCCAGCAGATAGACTAATTCGGCGAGCGTAGCGGCGAGAGGGCGGTGGGTGGTGATGTTGAGTGCGAGGGCTGCCAGTTGGTTTTCGTCGCGAATCGGTTCGGACTGTTTGTATAGTTCATCGATGACGATCTCAAGTCCCAAACGGACACCTTGCGCTAGTTGCATGGCGTTGGCACCAGCAGCAACAAGACGGACTCCCTCATTAAATAGTGCGCGTGCCAAGACAGCGGCAGTCGCGCCACCATCCCCAATGCGTTGGCCGACACGCCAAACAAGGCTACGCATCATCATGGTACCAATGTCGCGTTGCGGTGTACCAAGCGTAATGATACGGCGTACGGCCACACTTGAATCATCTAACAACTCTAAGCGTTTAGAATCACTGGAATGGGCAACATGACCACTGCGCGGCCCCAGTGTGGCAGCTAACAGATCAGCAATGACATTGATGCCATAGCCAATCTGTTGGCTGGCTGTGGGTTGTGCAACAACATGTGGATAGGGCATAAATAAAATTGATATTTCTTACTGGATAGATAGAAAGATAATAGGTAACAAAGACAGATAACAAAAACAGATAAAAAAGATGGATAAAAAAGAAGGATATAAAGATTGCCAACATTTTATCGTTCAATCATAGAAAAGACAAGTCTTCATAGCAAAGCGCAAATGTTTATGGTATAATGGGTTATCTGATTGTTCTAAAAGTATCACAGTTTCAAACTTACGGTTTGTTAGCTACTAAAAATCGCTATAGAATACAAAGTTATGGTCTCTCTTTCTTTGCATTTATTTGGCGGTTTTCGATCTTTCAAGGATCATCTACCACTAAATGGTTTTCGCTCCGATAAAACACGCGCGCTCTTTGCCTATCTGGTTCTAGAAGGGCAACAGCCGGTATATCGAACGCATTTAGCCGAGATGTTTTGGGCAGGATATGATGCCAAAACAGCACTGGGCAGCCTGCGTGTTTCTTTAAACAATATCCGTTCGGTACTCGGCGAACAGAATTGGTTACAGACAACCGCCAAAACTGTACAATGGAATATACCCAATATTCAAGCATTTGGGCAATCCTCTGGGCACTTTTTAGAACAGGCTATCACACAACCTTCAAGTCAATTTTTTTGCGATGCTCTTGTCTTAGACGCGCTTTTACAATCTTTGACCCTTGAGGCAAGTCTACAAACAGAACAAAAAACAGACCTCACTTCTGTCAAACAGCGTATTGATGAACTCTATGTGGGCGAGTTTTTAATGGGGTTGGAAAGTGTTGATAGTCCACCCTTTTTAGATTGGTTAAAACAGCGTCGTACCCAGTATCACCATTGGGTCGAACAGACCGCCAGTACACTCGAACGACAAATTCGCTATCGCCGTAAACATTTGCCGCGTCAGTTGAAGCCTTTTATCGGTCGAGAACAGGAAATTGTAACAATTTGCCAAATTTTGCAAAATCCAGCCACTTCGCTGCTCACCTTTGTCGGGGAAGGAGGCGTAGGCAAGACAAGCTTGGCACTACGAGTTGCCAATCAACTGCTTGATGCCTTTACCGATGGGGTCTGGTTTATCCCTTTAAACGAACTATTTGCCGATCCGCCTCAAACCATTCTAGAGGAACGCAGTTCCGAGTCCGTGCCAGCCGCTAATTTGCTTGATGAGATGGAAGACCAAATTGCAATTGCCATCGCGCAATCGCTCTCCTTTGCGCTGCTGGGCAATGAACGCCCTAGTGAACAGATATTGGGCAAACTTGCCACAAAGGAGGTGCTGTTGATCCTTGACAATTTTGAACATCTAACACAGGCCAGCCCCTTTTTGCTGAAATTATTAGAAGCGTGTCATGGTGCAAAGTTGCTGGTAACATCGCGCCATCGTTTGAATTTGCAATGTGAATCTCTTTGGCATGTTCAAGGCTTGCCTGTGGCACAAGCGCAAGAAATGGTGATAGACAATGCCGAGTCGCTGTTAGCCTATAGCAGTGTCCAACTCTTTCTTGAACGCACAAGGCGCATTTACCCACAATTTGCCCCAGCACGCCCAGTTACCGCGCAAACTTCCTCACAAGCCCCACAACAAATTTCTCCTCTCCTTCCCGCACAACCTTCTGCCCAAGTGATTGTGACAATTGCCCAGATTTGTGCATTGGTTGATGGGTTGCCATTGGGAATCGAATTGGCAGCAGCCTTGTTAGAAACAAAAACACCTGAAGAGGTGATTGAAACGCTACGCTATCGCATGGTAGACCTTGCCAGTAATCTGGTTGACTTACCAGCACGCCATCGTAGTCTACGTGCGGTATTGGATTATTCTTGGCGGTTCTTGTCGGTCGAGGAGGCAAATTTTTTGATGGGTTGCGCCCTGTTTCGTGGTGGCTTTACCATAGAGGCAATTGCGGCACTACAAACCGATTCTGTCTTGAATCACTTTCCTAATCATCTTCCCAGTCATCTTCCCAGTCATCTTCCCAGTCATCTTCCCAATCACCTTGCTATCAATCCAGATCAAAGGCTCGACTCAGCTCAATTGCTGGAATCTGAAAAAAATTTAAAATCGTTGGTAGCAAAATCTTTGATCCATTTTCAGCAAATCTCACCCAATACAGAGCCGCAATCTGCACAAAAAATGACATTATCAGGACGCTATTGGCTGCACAAATTTGTCTACGAATTTGCCGAGCAACAACTTCGAACCACCCCAGAGACACTTACACAGCTACGCAGACGTTATTGTGCTTGGTATTTCAGCTTGCTACAAAAAGAAGAGAAGGCATTGCTGCGTGAACGGCGCACACAAGAATTGCTGGACGCAGAGATCGATAACATCCGCCAAGCATGGAAATGGGCGACTGAACAAAACAATGTTGCAGCGTTACAGGCAGGGTTGCCAGCCTTGGCACAATATTACACGTTGAGAGGGTTTTATCAAGAGGCAATTAGCACCTTTGGCAAGTCAAAATCTTTACAAGATAAACCGCTCTATACCAGCTTATTGCTTGAGCAATCGTACTTTTATTCATTGCTTGCCCAGAGCGAACAGGCTGAACCCGCAGCACAACAGGCTCTTGTATTATCAAAAGAATTGGGGGATGCGGTGTTAGAGGCTACCAGTTATAAACGTCTTGGCGATACGGCTTGGCTACGCGGTCAATACGCCAAACATCAGGACTATTATCAAACAGCTTTTAGCATCGCACAAGCGCACCATTTGGATGAACTGGAGGCCAGTTGCCTGAATCATCTTGGTATGAATGCCGATTCGCAAGAACAATATGAACAGGCTAAACAATATTATCAACAATCGTTGCGGCTTGCCCAACGCCAACAAAATCATCAACAAATTTCAATCACCAGCAACAATTTAGGAATTTGTCATGCAATGTTGGGCAATCTAGGCGAAGCATATCGCTATTACCAACAAGCACTAGAGATGAGCAAAAAGCTAAATGACCGAGAAGGTCTCGCCTATGTCTATCGCAATCGCACCGTGTTGTTGATAACATTTGGGGATTGGGAACAAGCCGGACGTGAATGTACAGAAGCGATCCGCATCTTTCGTGATATTGGCAATCGGCGGCTTGAATATCGCTGTTTGGTTTTAACAAGCCGGCTTTTGATGGCTCGCTATCAAATGGCAGAAGCAGAAAAACTTGCGCTTCATGTCTTGTCGGTTGCTGAAACCTCTAGTTATGAATCGGTACGTGCCGATGCACTCATGTTGCTGGCGCAAATTAAAACCAAACAGATGCATCTTCACGCCGCATTCCAATATTTCGGCGAAGCTCATGCAAGTTGGACAACGATGAAACGTTCACAACCCATGCTGACTGGCTTGGCTGGATTAGCGAATGTTTTGTTGTTGCAGAAAAAAAATAAAGAGGCATTGACTCATTGTGAAGCGATTTTAGAGACGTTGGCAGAAGTCACACCCTCTGCGATCTATGAGGCAGGTTTTATTTATTTAAGTTGTTATCGCATCTTACGAATAAACCGTGATCGACGCGCCATAACGATCTTGCAACAGGGGTATCAGCAATTACAAACGCAAGCCGATACAATTGAAAATTCGACTTGGACGAGTACATTTTGGCAAAAATCATCTTTTAACAACGAATTGCGCCAAAAATTTGACCAAGGGATTGGAGAATAGAAGGTTGATCTACATAATCTCCTGTTCTCCAATCCCTCGTTCTGATTTTATCGCCCGCCGCGATGTTCATCATCATCACAACGAAATATGCATAGTGAATTTATTGTTGGTGATTGGTACATTTGCTTTCCCCCAAATAAAATAGTTAAAAATTTATTGATATAATTGAGCAGAGATAATTTCTCAACTAGTAAAAAGATAACAAACAAACGTGGGTAAACTGTGGGTTGAAGCGTGGGTAAGGCGTGGGTAGAATAGGAGTCGAGATGGAATTAAAATTAACGCTGTTTGGTGTGCCACAAATTATAGTTGGTGAGCAAAATTTAAGTGACAAAATTACGGGGAAAAGTCTTGCCCTGTTTGTCTATCTTATGGTAACCAAGCGCGCACAGACACGTGATCAGCTTGCCAATTTGTTATGGGGCGAATTGAGTGATCAACAAGCACGCAACAATCTCCGCTATGTATTACCGGACTTACGTCAACGTTTAAAAGAATTTTTAGTGATCACACCTCAAATTCTTGGCTTTCAAACAGTTCATCCCTATTGGATAGATGTTGAGATTTTGAATGAGGCGATAACAAGCCTTCCAACATCCGAAAAACTATCCGAAAAGGAGATTCAGCACTTAGAAGCTGCCCTCCAACTTTATCAAGGAGAATTCTTAGCAGGTTTGAATATACGCAATGCACCCGCTTTTGATGAATGGGTCACAGGGCAAAGAAGCTTCTATCACACACGGGTTGTGCAGGGTTTAGAAACACTCGCCAACCAGTATCAACAACTTGGAAATATCACAGCGGGTTTGAACACAACGCGGCGGCTTTTGGCCTTAGAAGCTTGGCACGAGAACGGGCATCGTTTGCAAATGTCTTTTTTGGTCGCACAAGGACAGCGCAATGCAGCATTGAAACAATATGAGCAATTACAACAAGTGCTTGCCACCGAGCTTGGTGTACAACCTGAGGCCGAGACGACTGCACTTTACCAACAAATTCGTAGCGGGAATCAGACAACCCTAGAGCAACCTTTGCCATCTCAAGGCAACCCGAGCCAAGCTGCCCCAGCAATCTACCCTTCGCGCCCCAACCACAATCTGCCCGGTCAACTTACGCCCTTTATTGGCCGTGAAGCCGAGATTGATGAACTGCGGCGCGATCTACTCAATGCCGACTATCGTTTGATCACATTGGTAGGTGAAGGTGGGATCGGCAAAACAAGACTGGCCTTAGCAGTGGCAGAGAGACTGTTGCCTTATTTTCCCGATGGGGTCTGGTTCACCTCGCTCTCTAGCCTTGTGCCCAGCGAGGATGTCAATGATCGAATCGTTACTGCCATCGCCGCGGCCATGCAACTCAAATTTGCCGGCGAATCAACCTTGTCCAAACAACTGCTTGCCCAGTTGCGCAGCAAGCAGACCTTGCTCATTTTGGATAATTTTGAACATTTGTTAGAAAGTACCGAAAGTGCTGATTTTATTACCGATCTGTTGCAATACACCACCGCGCTCAAAGTGCTGGTAACCTCGCGTCATGTGTTGAGCTTGCAGGCAGAATACATCTGGCGCGTCAATGGACTGCCTGTTCCCAGTGTATCAGGGAGAGGGTCAGGGGATAGAGCGGGGGATGGGCTGGGGAATGAGACCGAACAAGACACAGCGATTGATAAACTATCAGCAGATCATCTCATGCGCTATGATGGTGTCGCGCTCTTTGTTGAGCGTGCTAATCGTGTGATGCGTGGGTTTCGTTTAAATGCAGAAAACCAAACAGATGTTGTACGCATTTGCCAAGTTGTACAAGGGTTGCCATTGGGGGTAGAACTGGCGGCCGCGCTCACACGCCATTACCGGTGTGCTGAAATTGCCACTGCGCTGGAAGAGAGTTATACGATTCTTGCCACGCAACAACGCGATCTACCACCGCGCCACCGCAGCATCCAAGCCACGTTAACCTATTCTTGGAGTTTTTTGAGCGAAGAGGAAGCACGTGTGGCAACACAATGCTCAATCTTTCGAGGAGGATTTGCGGTCGATGCCGCCCAAGCGGTGATTGGTTGTGACCGTGCTACCTTAGCGGCTTTGGAGGAATCTTCCTTTTTGCATCTTGTCAGCCCGGGTCGTTACCGAATGCATGAGTTAGTCCGTCAATATGCTGAAGATCAACTGCAAGATGTCCCTAATCAGGCCACAGAGCTACGCAGGCGTTATTGTCTCTATCATGCACAATGGCTGCAAAAGCACACCATCGCGCTCGGCCATGATCCACAAATTCTACATATCTTTCGCGTTGATCTGGATGATCTGCGCCAGTTTTGGCAATGGTCGATTGAACAAAAAGAGATTGAGCCGCTTGCCATTGCGCAGGAAGGGCTATTTCGCCTTTATTATCTAATGGGTATGTACCGTGAAGGAGAAGCCAGTGCCAAAACGTTGGTCAACTGTTTGCAAGAGATGTTGAGTACACCAGAAACGCTATCAGAATCACAGCTCACTTATCAACTCACTTATCAACTCACTGTCGCGCTGATCAACCAAGCTAGATTTTGCGAACGATTGGCACGTTTGGATAAAGCCAGCCAACTCGACCAACGCGCACTGCAACAGGCCCAAGAGCTTGGTGCTATCGACCTAGAAGCGCGTAGCTATCAAGGACTCGCCCTGCTTGCCCAAATTCGCCATGATAAAGAGACATTACACCATATCAGTGAAAAGATGCTGGTACTCTTAGATCAAGCCAATTTCCCTGCAAGCGAACAACCTCTACGACGGAGCAATACATTCAAACAACTCGGTGTCTATTGGCTTTATGTCGGTGATTATCAGCAAGCCACCTATTACCTTGAGCAAGCCTTACCAATGGCGCAACAAAATCGTGATCGTGAATTGGAAATTATTCTTTTTAATAACTTGGGTGTTGTACACAGCGCTTGGGGGCATTTTTCTCAAGCCTTACACCACTATCAACAAGCGCGTACACTCAGTCTTACCTTGAATGAACAACATGGCGGGGGCTTGGCATTGATCAATCTCGCTGAAACCTATCATACGCTTGGGCAATGGCAGCAAGCACAAATACACGCCGAACAAGCACAAAGCCTCTATCAAACCACTGGCAATCGCTTTTATGAAGCCAAAGCCTTTATACGGTTGGGGCGTATCGCCCATGCCACAGGTGAATCGATTGATGCCGATGAATTGGTCAATCAAGCGTTACAAATTGCCAAAGAAGATGGGCTGCCAAATCTTTTCCCCGAATGTTGGAGCGATTTAGGGCATATTTTAGTCGGTTTAAATCGGCTGGCTGAAGCCAAACAAAACTATCAACAAGCCTTGCTTAGCTGGCAGACCATGCAGGAAGAACATCCAGCATTGGTAGCACGCGCTGGTCTTGCCCATGTCGCTTTGTTGCAAAACGACCCCATCACTTCACAGGCTGAAGTTGATACGATTCTAACAACACTGGCAATCTTACAACCGAATGCCATTTACGACCCGCTCTTTGTCTATTGGGTTGTCTATCAAGTTCTGCGTACCAACCAAGATTCACGCGCCTCGCTGATCGTGCAGCAGGCAGCAACAATCATCCAGAGTTATGCTGCGCAAATCAATGACCCACTCTTACGCCGCTCATTTTTAGAAGCTGTGCCAGTCAACCGGCAGATAATTGATTGGCACAGCTTTTAGTGAGACAGTAGGACAGTGAGACAGTAGGACAGTGGGACAGTGGGACAATTTAAACTGTCTCCTTGTCTCCTTGTCTCATCGGCTGGCGCGCGGCAACCAAATCTGATTCACCGGCAACACGCGTGCCGGCATCAATGGATCACCCAACAACAAGAACGTGTGTGCCGCATCTTGACAACAAAGACTGTTCGTCATTAGCTCTTGGTAGCCTGCCTGCAACAGTTCGCCCATGCGGGCACGTAGGGCGGGTTTGTTCTTTAGGGTGGTAAAGAAACCGCGCTCTAATGTCTCGTGGCCGTGTACCGCGCTGATGCCAGATGACCCCCAGACGGCCACTGCACCACCATTAGGGGCCAACAAAAGCCGTTCGTCCAATGTTGTGGCGGGATTAGCCGGTTTATGAAACATCGAGGTCAAACAGGTCATTGAGAGGGCAATAAAGGGGCGATCACGGTTGGTCAGCCCATCAGGGTCATAGAGGCTGAGCAGGTTTTTGCGTTGCGCTTGCAGATCAGTCGTGCCCCAGTTCCAATGGTTGCTGTGACCATTGTACGTCACTACGCCCACACCACTGTTCATGCTGCTGTTGATCTGTGACCAGAGTTGGTCGGCGTTGCTCATGCG
Organism: Hydropsyche betteni; assembly: GCA_028571205.2. NCBI lineage: Eukaryota > Metazoa > Arthropoda > Insecta > Trichoptera > Hydropsychidae > Hydropsyche > Hydropsyche betteni. The sequence continues at coordinate 16,040 of JAOXNN020257006.1, forward strand.
CCAAGTTTGTGTGCTGTTGGGGTCGCTAATCGTCGGATAGGGATCATAGTAGAAGCGTTGCACAGCAGCAAAGCGAGGCAAGGTTTGGGCAATTGCGTCGCTAAACCAAGCAAAGTCACCAGCCTTGTCATAAGTCGGAGCGCCATTGGCATTGACCGACAGCACAAAGTTATCGGCCAAGAAGAGAGCCTTGCTGCGCCATTCGCCCATATCACGGTTGGTCTCATAGCGAATCAGCTTATCAACCAATAGCGTCACCTCATCCACACTCTTAACCGGTAACCGCCCAATCCAAATGTCAGTCAAGAAGAATTTGCCGGTGGGGTCATCGCCAGTCAAGGGATCATCGCCATTCAGTTGCGCAAAACAATTTTCACAGGCCGTTTCACCAATCCACGGATCGACATTGGCAAGATAGGGGGGAATCCAGTTGGGGTTGTGCCAGTTTGAATTGTGCCAGCCTTCATAGTCGTGCGCGTCCCATGTGCCATCGCCAACCAAGACGACAGAGATCGGGCGCGGCTGCCAGTTGGCGTGGGCAAAACGCAAAAAGTTGCGAATTGCCTGTGGCGAAACGTGTCCATCGCCCCACGCATCGTAGATCGCCTGTGGATCGACTACCGCCACGCCATAGCCCTGTGTCTGACGATGTTGGATCAACGGGGCAATTGCATTTTGAAAGGCTTGCGGCACGATGTAGATGGCATCTGCGCCGTCATTGACTGGGAAACTGACGGGAGCATGATAGCTGATCTGTGGCGTTTGCAACAGGTCGCTGCCAGCCATCAAATAGTGCGCTGCAGTCGGGCCATCTTGAAAACCAGTGGCATCGGCACCCTGTAAACGGATAGGAACAGCCGGATTGGTGATGTCATAGAGGGCGATGCTGGCGGGCGGGTTCTGCCATTGATAACGCCACACGCCTGAAAAACCTACAAAACTGGCTCCCTGTTGCCGAAAGTCGAGCGTGACGGGTTGCTCCCACGCAATGCTGTCGAGCAAAAGGCCGCTTGGCGTTGCGCTGCCCAACAATTTCAACGTGACCGTCTGTGGCTTGGCACTGCTCTGAATCGTATGTGTCCAGTTGGGAGTCAGGACGTTGGACAGGGCACTGTTCCACGTCACATCTTGCTGGTTGTTGTCCAGCGTAACACGCAGCGTGTGGTTTCCTTTGAGATAGTTGGTCAACTTGATGCGAAAGGTCGAAGTACCACTCGTCAAGGGCAGACGATTGACAAAGTTGGCACTGACCAGCGGCAGATCGCTGCTTTGAACCGCACTGGTGCGCATATCGGCATGAAACCAATGGTCGCCATCGCCGCCAGGCCAATAGGAGTGATAGAGGCGATTGGCAGACCAAACACCGCGCTCGGTGGCAATGGTACGGACTGTTTCATTGCCAGGTGTGACCAGACGCGTCGTCATGCGTAGCCCATCGCCGCCCTCAACAGTCAGCCAATAGCGCGAACTTGTGTTCCATTGGTCGCCAATGGCATCAGCATAGAATCGCAAACGAGAAGTCACCGTCAGCCGGTTAAAGGCCAGCCCGTCGATCTCCATTGGCACAGCGACACCGTTACGGCGCAGATGTAGTTTGGTTGGGTTGAGTGTAAGCAGGTTCAATCCAGCATCGATAAGGGCTTGACCACTCAACTCTTGCAGACCGGCTTGGCTGACGACAATTGTCCACGCCGTGCCTAATGCAGCGGGATTGGTGGGGGCAAGCGATGCGATATTGGCAACACTGGCTCGCACAGACTCATCTGTATCCATCCTAGCTGTATCCACCCTAGCGGCCCAACCCTCTGTCAGACGGGTAGCATTGCCCACGCGCGCTTGTAATTTTGTTGCTAATTTGATCACACCCGCTTGTTCAAAGATTGGGCTAACCGCCAGCACAGCCACTTGTTGACCGTGCATCGCACCCTGTCGCAACACAAAAATTGGCGCAGTGGGCAAATCAGGTGTTTCAGGTTGCAGAGTTGCAGATTGCAAGGTTGAAGGTTTCACACCTTCAAATACCTGTGGGAAGGTCGTGACATCTTCAAGAATTTCGAGCGAGGGGGAAGGGATCACAGCGCGTTGCAGTGGGACTGTCCAGTCAATCGTTTGTAAATCTTCGATCTGTAAATCCAATACACTTGTTGCATCCGTCAACAAAACGGGGATGATTTGCATCGGTAACGCATAACCTTGATAGCTGTTGAGCGGCAGAAGTGTTGTCAAGGAAGCAGCAGAGATAGATGCATCTGCCATGTTCCAGTTGAGAGTCAATGCCTCATCCACTGTTGCCACACTTAAACCGATGTTGTGTGCTTCGCCCATTGTCTGCGCTTCGGCAGGTTGTACACTGAGACTAGCAAGCAGAGCAAGTAGCAAGATGAAGTGGGTAAGTCGGGTTGGGTTATAGAATATATTCATAGCTATGTTTATTCCTTTGGGGTGCGCTGTCAACGGATTCGGGGAACGAATTGTGCGAATTGTGCTGGACATCATCCGTTCTGCTTTGACCATTCAGAACGGATTGTTCAACAAGCATCCGTTCAATCCGTTCTGAAAATCCGCTGACAGCGCGTGTTGCTTTACCGACTCATCATCGGCAAGAAAACCCATTTGTCTGCTACCTCGATTTCTGGGACTTCGATCTCTGGTACTTCTGGCATCTCTGGTAGCTCAACTTCTTCGATCACAGTTGGGGCTTTGATCACAGGTGTGGCGGTTGCATCGTCACCAGTTGGCGTGTCGGGGTCGTCCGAGTTGATGCCACCCGTTGCCACGCCGCCGAGATTATCGGCAAAAATGGTGGCTTGGTTGAAGAGCGTCAGCGACGTAGCGACCTCTTTGATTTGTACGCGGAAGGTGATGATTGCCTGTTCACCGGCTGGCAATGTCCCCAAGCTGACTCGCACAATTGTGTCACCTGTGCTATTACCCAACAAAACCGTCCCACGACTGCTCTGCACGCTGCCGACCAACAAGGTCGTATTGGGGTCAGGTCTATCGTTGACCAGCACATTGATGGCGGCGGTATTGCCCACATTGTCAACCATGATGCGATAGAGTAAGGTATCACCCGCCGATGGGCCAACGATGCTATCAGCATCGATCATCAGCGTGTCGCGCTTGCTGATGCGCAGAATCGGCTCAGCCAAGACGGGAAGTTGTGTCACATCTGAGCCTTTAGGCGTAGTTGGGTCGTCGGTTGGCACATCGGGCAGATTGTTGCCACGTACAATGCCTTGATTGTTAATAGTCTGTACCGTTGGCGGCAACGGGTTGTTGATCTTGACCTGATAGCTGAGGGTGACACTGCCACCTTGACTCACCTCTTGACCAACCAGTGTACCAATAAAGACCTCTACCCGTACATCTCCGGCATTGTTACCCTGCAGGATCGCCCCTGCTGTTGTCTGCAACGAACCGGCTACAATCTGCGTGTTCGCGTCAAGCAAATCTTCAAAGCGTACACCAATAGCATCTTGATTGCCACTGTTGATAATCGTCACACGGTAGATCAAGGTGTCACCGGGCGAAGGCTGCTGGTTGCCATCGGCATCGTTCAGAAGTTCCACCGACTTGCTGGCGGTGATGCGTGGTGTGGCATTGACCGGCATGTCGGTTGGATCGCCCTCCTTTGGTGTGGTTGGATCATCGGTGAAGATGACTGGCTGGCCTTGACTGCTGACCGAACCTTGATTTTGGATGGTGGTCGCAGTGGCACGTAATGGGTTGTTGATAGCAACGCGGAAGGTAATTAACACCGTGCCACCTTGTCCCGCTAATGTGCCGATATTGACCATGACATTGCTGTCCGTGCCGCCATTGCCTTCGATGATACTGCCAAGTGAGCTTTGCACCGAACCTGTCAACAAGCTGGTGTTGGGGTCGGGGGTATCGTTAAAGACCACACCCGTAGCGGCTTGGTTGCCATTGTTGACAATCGTAATGCGATATTCCAAAATGTCGCCAGGACTGACAACACCGTTGATGTCGCGATCTTCGACCATTACAGCACTTTTACCGGCCAAAAGATTGGGCATTCCGATGATCGGGGTAAAGGTGGGGTCATTCAAGGCTGGCGTGTCAGGGTCATCTGTGATGGTTGTAGGAAAATTGCTGCCACTAATCAAGGCTTGATTCTCGACACGTGTGACACCTTCGGGCAAGGGGTTGTTGATGCGCACATGGAAGCGGATTGTTGCCGTGCTTTGGGCGGCAATGCTGCCCAGATCAACCAATACTTTGTTGTCGCCAGCTTGATTGCCATAGACGGCGTGTCCCTGACTGGTGGTGACGCTGCCAACGATCAGTGTGACATTACTATCGAGCAGGTCATTGACAAAACTCGCCAGAGCGGCTGCATTGCCTGTGTTTTGCACAACAATGGTGTATTCGATCACCTCATCAGGGTTGGCAATACCGTCGTTGTTGGTGCCGTCGTTGTTGGTGCCGTCGTTGTTGGTGCCGTCGTTGTTAGCATCGGTCAACAATTTATCACTCTTATAAGCCGAGATAATTGGCATGGCATCGATGTTAATAAAGGCGCTGCCTGTGGCGCGGACGGTACCTCCCATTGGGGGTTGACCGGTCGCGCTGGCAGTGTTGATCACTTGACCAGCATCAATGTCGGCCTGTGTCAGTGTGTAGCTGCCGCTACAGACGACTGTAGCGTTTGGAGACAAGGCTGTTGGGGTGTTGGGTGTGCAATTCAACGTAGCCAACTTAGGGTCATTGACCGTAACATTGGTCAAGATCGTGTTGCCTGTGTTGCGCGCTGTCAAGGTATAGCGAATTGTATCGCCGGGATTGGCAATTTCATCCTCACCCGCCAGCAACGTCCCCGCTTTGATCAAGTCAATGCTAGGCATCTGTGGAATATTCTGTTGTTCATTACTGCTAGAAGGGGGTGTCTGCTCACTATCAACTGTGGCGGTGTTGTTGACCTGACCCGTTTCCACATCCGACTGCGTGATCGTATAGTCTCCTGTGCAAACGATGGTTGCCATCGGTGCAAGCGTAGCTGGTTGACTTGGCACACAGCTTAGATTTGGCAGTTTCAGATCGCTAATTGTCACATTGCTGAGCGTGGTGTTGCCGCTATTGTGCGCTGTGATGGTATAGCGAATCGGGTCGCCAGCATTGATAATGTCGTTGGGGGCAACTAAGGTTGGGTTGATGCCGCCAGCCTTGTCGATGCTGAGGGCGGAGGCTTGCGGCACATCCTCTTGATGCGGCACACTTTCCATTGGCGTTTGCAAGCTATCGGTCGAGGCGGTGTTGTTGACCACACCGGCATCAATGTCGGCCTGCGTGATAGCATAGCTGCCGGTACAGACAATTGCATCACCCGGCGATAATGCGATTACAGGAATGAGCGGGGTACAGGTCAATGCAGAAAGTTTTGGATCGCTGATGGTGACACTGCTCAAGGTGGTGTTGCCACTGTTACGGGCGGTGAGGGTGTAATAGATGCGGTCGCCAACCGTTGCAATGGTATCACTGCCCAAGTTCAGATCGCCACGTTTGTCGATGCTAAGGGCAGGAGCCTGTGGAATGGCTTGGATGTTGTTACCAGTCACGCTGTTTGTCTGGTCACTGTCGGCAGTGGCTTGGTTAAAGACCGACCCAGTGTCAATGTCGTTTTGCGTCAGGGTATAGGTAGCAGTACATTGGATCGTTGCACCTGGTGATAACATGACCGCCGGTTGAGTCGGTGTACAGGCCAATGCGCCCAACTTGCTATCGTTGACGACGACGTTGCTGAGTGTTTGATTGCCTGTGTTACGAGTCGTGATCGTATAGCGGATGCTATCACCAACGGTGGCTATGCCGTTTGCACCCAACAGTAGATCGCCCTCTTTGTCAATTGCCAGAGCCGGTGACTGTGGTACATCCTCTGTGTTGGGCACGCTGACTAGGCCCGTCTCATCGCTGTTGGCCAGGGCGGTATTGTCCACGCGCCCCGCGTCGATGTCAACTTGTGTGATGACATAGCTGCCGCTACAAATAATCGATGCAGCCGGGGCAAGGGTCGTTGTCACAGGGGGGGTGCAACTGAGGTTGGACAAGAGCGGGTCACTGATGCTGACATTGTTAAGCGTCTGATTGCCTGTGTTTTCGGCGGTGATGGTGTAGACAATCGTGTCGCCCACTGTGGCAACACCATCGCTACCCGCGTCGAGCATGCCGTCCTTGCTCAAAACAAGACCGGGAGTCGTTGGCAAGATTTGACGATGTTCACCTGTAACGGGGCTAGTTTGTGTGCTATCGGCGGTTGCCACGTTGTTAACACCCTTTACGTCAATATCGGCTTGCTTGATGGCATATTCACCATAACAGGTCATGCTGGCAGCGGGTGCAAGAGTAGCAGGCTGCGTTGGCGTACAGATCAAGGCGTTCAGCAGCGGATCGCTGACTGTTACATTGCTGAGGGTCAGGTTGCCATCATTGCTGGCAACAATCGTGTAACTGATGATGTCGCCGACGCTGGCTGTGTTGTCCGCACCCAACAAGGCCACTGCACTTTTGTTGATGCCGAGCGATGGCTGTTGTGCAATCGTCTCACGATTAGGCACAGATACAGGCGGAGTTTGGTCACTATCGGCACTAGCACTGTTATCCACACGCCCCAGATCAATGTCAGCCTGTGTCAAGGCATAGCTGTCGCTACAGGTCAATGATTCGCCAGGATTCAAAGTAACTGGCTGATTACAAACAAGTGTGCCAAGTTTCGGGTCGCTGACTGTGACATTGTTCAAAGGAATGTTACCACTGTTACGGGCGATGATCGTATAATTGATCAAGTCACCCACATTGGGGATACCGCCATTGCCAGCCGCCAACAAGCCATCCTTCTCGATTTCTAAAGCTGATGCTTGGGGGATGTCTTCGACGTTGTTGATCTCGCTAGGGAGAGTTTGGTCACTGTCTGCCGAAGCACGGTTGTTGACCACACCAACGGTAATATCGGCTTGGGTGATGTTGTAGCTGCCTGTGCAAACAATCAACGCACCAACAGCTAATGTGGCTGGCTGTGTCGGTGTACAGACCAACGTTCCGATCTTGGGGTCGCTGACGGTGACATTGCTTAGGGTTTGGTTGCCGCCATTGCGCGATGTGATGGTATAGGCAATCGTATCGCCGACAGTCGCCATGCCATCCGTGCCCAAGTTGAGCGTGCCCTCTTTGTCGATGCCAAGACTGGGGCTTTGTGGCACATCCTCGCTGTTGAGTGTTTTGATTTCAGGCGTTTGGCTGCTACTGACTGTAGCGGTATTGTCCACTTTACCAGCATCAATGTCGGCTTGGGTAATGGCATAACTGCCGCCACAGATCATCGATTCATCCGGCATCAGTGTGGCAGGCGCATTGATGATCTGTAGCGGCAAACAACTCATTGCACTAAGTTTTGTGTCAGTCATCATTACATTGGTCAAGATGACATTGCCATTGTTGTGGGCGGTCAGCGTATAATTGATCAGGTCGCCAGGCTTGGCAATGCCATCGGTACCCAACACAAGTATCCCTTCTTTGCTCAGGGTTATGGATGGGTTGTGGGCGGTGTTGGTAATGACACAATGAATGTTGCTACCATCCGTCACATTGACAATTAATGGGCCGCTACCCGTTGCGCTGGCAACCGTGTTACCCGTTCCAGCCGCATCCTTACAAACAATTGCGCTGTCGTAGTTGGCAAGGGTGCTGCCTGTAGCAGATGTTTCGCCAACGCTGTGGTTGCCGGCATTGACAACGACTTCGCCTGTTGTACCACCATCCCCTATGTTACCAATCTCTGTGACCCCATCGATTTGCAAGTTAAATTTGCCAGCATCAGTTGATGGTACGAGTACCTTGCTGACCGAGAGTCGTCCTGTATTGTCAATATAGCCAACACAATCGGATGGGGCTGAATTCGGTTGACGAGAAGGATAGGAACAGGCATCAAGCAGGGTTGCTGTTGCGCCGCCCACTTCACTCAACTGAATGGTACAAATCGCCGTCATATCCTGTGGATTCAGATCACCAGATGGAAACGGGTCTGTATTTTGTTGTATTGCGCTGCATGTACTGGTGTAGGGGCCAGCAACAAGTGTATCGCCGACACATCGATCAGGACGAGAATCGCCTGTACATTGGTAGATGCGTGGGCTATCGACAGATTGTGTCGCAGGGTTGCCGCTGACAGTAACACAGACAGCGTAGTTGGCATTGCCGTCGCTATCGGTATCATAGAGTGTACAGGCATCGCCACTGTTGCCACCACTCCACGAAATTTCATCCCAACTCCATTGCACTTTGTTGGAGATGGGCGCGCCATTGGTGCTATAACAATATTGTGTTAGATCTTTCTGGCCCGGCAGGTCGTTGGCTCCAGCCGCATCAGTGATGCATTGTAAAGCTTGTGCTGAAACGGATTGTGTATTGATAAAAAGCGTCAATACGAGAATGACGAACCCAAGCAAAAATGTTGTCAAACGCTGACAAGATTGACAAGGGTATTGGGTTAATCGAAACATAAATTTTCTCCTCAAAGAGTTATCATGGAGTTAAGTTAACATTGTGCTTTTTCCAGTAGAAAAAGCACAATGTTAACCCGATCAACATATAGAGTAAATCGACAGTATGAGTATTATTTATCTGAAAAAAACGCCCTGCTTTTGTTTTTCAAATAACGAGACGGGATTACAAGAAAAAAGTAATGTTCAATTTACAAACATGCTTTTCGCCTTGTTTAATTTCTAGCAAATATAAACAAAGCACTTAGTTCTATTTTGGTACTTTAGATTTTTATATGGTTCGGCATGGTTCGGCTACACTCACCAACCAAGCTCACCAACCATCGTAGGTCGCATGAAAGTGCGACAGGTGGAGGATCGAGAGGAGTGAGTGATTGTCACACTATCATGTGATCCTTACAAGGACAAGCTCTACGAGTTTAAAGTGCCAAAGTAGAGTTAGGGCTGCCATTCAATCGTATGTCAGTGAATGGAGGGAGCCGCCCGTTAAACGTTTTTACCGCTCAAAAACAATTTTCCCCGCACAGACCGTCAACGCTGCTTGCATGGCGTGAATTTCCTCTGATGGAGTTGTCTCGATATTTCCTTGCAACAAAGCTAAATCAGCATACATACCCGCCCGCAATTGTCCCTTGACCCCTTCTTGGAACTCGGCATAAGCGGCATCGCGCGTGTAAGCAGTCAAGGTGTCCAGCAGTGATTGTGCTTCGTTGGGCTGACCTGTGACCCATGGCTGGCGATTGATCGCCGCATCGATGCCCAGAAATGGATTCTGCGTGACGACCGGCCAATCGCTGCCAAAGACAAGGTGCGTGCCGTTGTTGCGCAAGGTCTGCCAAAGGAAGCCACGATCCCAACGGGATTCGCCCACATTGGCCCCCCATGCCTCGCCCGGTTGGGCAAAGTTGCAATGAAGTGGCTGCATCGAGGCAATGACCCCCAACTGTTGTAGCCGTCGCTCATCCTCACTGTGCAACAGTTCAATATGCTCGATACGATGACGGCTGTCGCGTCGGCCATTGGTACGCAGGGCCGCCTCGTAGCCATCCAGCGTGCGACGGATTGCCCCATCGCCAATAGCATGGGTGAAAATTTGTAAGCCCAGCCGATCGGCCTCCGTCACCATTGCATTAAAGTGTTTCGCCTCAAAGAGTGCCGCGCCATAGTTATCCGGTGCGTTGGCATATGGTTCGATCATCAACGACGTATACGCTTCGATCACCCCATCCATAAAAAATTTGGTAGCATTGACGCGCAACATCTCGCTTTGGATGCCCTGATTGCCCAACCAATCGCGCATGACAATTGCTTCGTCAGCCAGTGCGGCAAAGGGCGTTTGTGGGGAGACGTGATAGGGCATGTAGACGCGCACACTCAATTCGCCTGCCGCTTCGCACTCGGCCAGCAACATCAACTTTTCCAAATTGCCATCCATGTTATGCACGCTGGTAATGCCAAAGCTATTGGTCAGCTTCATCCCTTTGCGCAGACGGGCGCGCCGAGTGGCTTCGTCGGGCTGTGGAATCAAATCCTTGACCTTATTATAGGCCACAAATTCGCGCAGTTCGCCCGTCGTTGTGCCGTCCTCACCCATGACAATCTCATTGGCGGGTGGACACTCCGCCCCATGTAAAATGCCAGCCATCTCCAACGCCATCGTATTGGCCCAAGCGGTGTGATAGTCAAAGGCTTGGATATAAAGCGGTCGGTCGGAGACAATCGCATCGAGGTGGTGGCGTGTCAAACGTTCTCCCGATGGCACAACGTTGTAATTAAGGCCAAAACCGACCAACCAACCCTCATTGGGCGTTTTATCCGCCGTCGTGCGGATGATCTGGCGCATCTCAGTCAGATTGCTGACAGCCTCAAATTGCATGTCATCCAGATTGAGCGACCCCCAAATTAGATGATAGTGACTGTCGATTAGTCCGGGCAGAAGAGTATAGCCCTGTGCATCAATGACACGCGTCTGTGGGCCGCGCCAAGCGACGGCATCAGCATTGCTGCCGACAAAGACGATACGGTTGCTATGCACGCCAACTGCTTCGGCACGCGGTCTGGCACGATCCATTGTGATGGCACTGGCGTTGGTGATGAGGAGGTCGGTTGGGATGGGCATAGCAATTTGTTACCTTGAATTTTTAATTGAGAGTGGGAGATTGGGAGAGTAGAAGATTGAAGCGTGTCGTTCTCGCACTCAGAGAAAATTAGCATAGTATACGCTATAGTCTTTGTCAAATTTTTGTCAAAAATAGGCTAGATTGGCGCGCTGTCTGCCTATATACTCTACAACATGAAACAGAACAAGCCATATACTCGCCGCACAATCAAATTGTTGCTCGAAGAAAAATGGACACTCATTTGGGCCTGTCGTTGCCCAAGCTGTTGTTTGGTAGGAATGGCGACACTCGAACCCTGCTATAACCCACAGTGTGACCGTGTGATTCAAGTAATTGAACGGCGTATAAGCTTGCCACTTGAGGACAATGCGTTTAATGTTGAACAGCATGAACAAAATAAAAAATAATCAAGGAGAACTCACTATGAAACACGCTCGCGTCACCTATTTAATCGCCACTTCACTACTGGCACTCGTCCTCTTGTCTGCCTGTGGTGGAGAGGAGACCGCCCCTTCCTCTCCGGCAGTTAACGACGCACCAGCCGCCAGCGCATCGACAGCCAACAACGCACAAGCGGCTCAAGCGGAAAATACGAGCAATACATCGGCCTCTGTTGCCCTGCCCAGCGACCCCAAAGCCGCAATCATTCAAGCCATGCACGCCCAGTTGACGGCTGGCCCCTATCGTGTGACCATGACGATGGATGAAGAAATACAGTCCTCTGTCGGTTTGATCATCCCACCTGATAAGATGCATTTGTCGATGGAGATGGGTGACATCAAAACCGAGATGATCTACATCGGCGACAAGGTGTGGTCAAAACAAGGCGACGAGGCATGGCAGGAATCGCCGCGCATGGGAGCAGGGGACGGTGGGTTGGTCAGTGAGGAGATGATCACGGATTATGAGAAGACGATCACCGAAGCCAGCTTTGTGGGCAATGAAACGTTAGACGGTGTAGAAACCTTGCACTACCGTTTTACCAATGATCTCAACAAAAGCAGCATGATGCCGATGGAGAGTGTGCAACAGGCTGATCTCTGGCTCAACGCAAATGGTCAGATTATTCGTCAAGCAATTGAGGGGGAGATGATGGGCACGAAATCTAAGACGGTACAGAATATTGAGTATGACCCGTCGATTACGATTGAGCCGCCAGTGCAGTAAACAAAAGAGGCTCAATTTGAATGATTCCCTGGAGACACATCATGATTTGTACGGTGATAGGCAATATTGTTAACTTGGTAATGACGGGTAAACTGCACCCTCGTTGCCTCGCAGCCAGGAGATGACACCTATGATCCGGCAGCGGATGTCACGCTGAGTTTTGCTACTGTGGTCAACCCAGGTGACACAATCATGCGTGCGGTTTACCTGCCACTGGTAGTGCGTTGAGGCAGGAGTAAGCATTAAAGACTAAACACCGAATAGAAGGAACACCGAGGTAATTCATTGGTTTGAGACGAAGCTTTGCTGGACAGTTATCGAAATCTTTCAGAGGAAACCGATCATGAAACGACAAACCCTTTTCTATACGCTCTTGGTTAGTGTGGCAATCCTACTTGCTGTGCATCCTGTACGCGCCGATGATGCTGTCGTTGGCAATGGCACGCCTGCCAGTTGCACGGAAGCAGCTTTGGATGCGGCGTTAGCCCAACTCTATCCAGGCCCTACTTTTCCTGGTGGTACGCTCACGTTCAACTGCGGCCCCAATCCCCATACGATCGTCCTTAGCAGTCAAAAATATCTGGATTATGCCACGATTGTCGATGGTCGCGGATTGATTACGCTCTCTGGTAACGGGATCACGCGTATCTTTTTTGTTGCAGAAGGGGGGCGCGTCGAAATCCGCAACATCACCCTAACCCAGGGTTCGGCGACCGAGGGTGGTGCGATCTTTGCGCAAGGGAGTGAGGAGCCGGGCAATGATGGGACCTACCTGATCCTCGATCACGTCAACGTAACCAAAAGCGATGCCCTCACCTTTGGCGGTGGCATTGCTACGCAACACACCCATCTAGCGATTAGCAACAGCTCTATCGAAGAAAACAGCGCACTAGAGGGGATCGGCGGCGGGATTAGCTTTAATACGGGTACTCTATCCATCAACAACAGCCTTATTCTTACCAACAGTGCGCAGACCGATGGCGCCGGCATGGAGATTAGGTACGCCAGTAATTTTGAAATTAGTCGCAGTTTAATCCAAAGCAATTCTGCGGCTACGGTGGATCGAGGGTATGATAGTGGCGGCGGTGGGATCAGGCTCTTCAACAGTCATGGCATCATCACGGCTACAAAAATTCTCCAGAACAACAGTGAGAATGGTCATGGCGGCGGTGTGTACTCGAACCATAGTGCCTTCACCATTCACCAGAGTACCATTAGGCATAATCGCGCAAAGCTTGGCGGTGGGCTTTCAACCTATGGCGATACTATCACCTTGCAAGGTGCCACGCTCGCCAACAATAGAGCTACCAATGACGGTGGAGGGATTAACGCCAGATATAGTCGTCTTATCTACTTGACCAATACAACAGTTGCGCAAAATCAGGCGCAGTTCGCGGGCGGCGGGATTTTCACGGATGACAGTGATGTTGTTTTGACCAATGTGACCATCTCTGGCAACCGCGCTGGGGACAAGGGCGGCGGCGTTTATCACAAACATGGCGTTTCTATCCTACAAAATGTCACTATTGTAGAAAATCACGCTGCAAGCAGCGGCGGTATTCACTTTGATGCCATACCCACCAATACACCAACACCAGCACCAGCACCAACACCAACACTAACACCAACGCCAACCCCTACTCAGCTCAACAACGGCCGGGCGACAGATGGGCAGGCACGCTGGGCGCAAACAACACCTGCCGCGACGCCGACAAGCACCAGTACATCGGTTGTTGACCCGCAGCCCCATTTCACCAATACACCAACGCCAACGCCAACCCCTACTCAGATCAACAACGGCCGGGCGACAGATGGGCAGGAACGCTGGGCGCAAACAACACCTACCGAGACGCCGACCAGGAGAGTGGTTGTTGACTCGCAGCCCCATTTCACCATGAAAAACACCTTGCTGGCAGGCAATACAGCCACCAACGCTAGCGACCAATGTTATGTGGATGATCTTTTCGCTGCCATCCTGTATAGCCTGTGGTCGGGGAGTAGTTGTGGCAACAGCACAGCGAACAGCAACCAACCCGCTACCGACGCGCTAGTCGGCCCGCTTAGCTTTAGCGGGAGCGGTCTGCCCAACGAACAAACGATGACCCATGCCCTGTTGCCTGGTAGCCCAGCCCAGGATACTGGTACTTGTGAAGACGCACCCAGCACCGATCAACGTGGTGTGGCGCGTCCGCAAGGGATTCATTGCGACATCGGCGCCTATGAAAGCATTGCAATGGAGAAGCTAAGACAAAGCATCGATTTTCCCCCACTTCCGGACAAAGTGTTGGGTGATGCGCCATTCACGCTGAACGCCACCGCCTCATCGGCTCTCCCCATTGTCTTTGGCAGCACTACGCCGACAATCTGTAGTGTGGCAGGTGATACCGTCACCTTGCTGCTGGTGGGCAATTGCAGCATCGTCGCCAGCCAGCCCGGCAATGCCACCTACGCCGATGCCGACGATGTGAACCAAACCTTTGCCATTAACGCGCTGGAACGCAAGGTGCAGATCATCCAGTTTGTTCCCCCACCCACGACGACGGTTGGCTTCGCTTCGTTTACAATCAGTATCACAACCAGCGCTGGGTTGCTAGTACGTTTGCGCAGCAACACCCTCCCCGTTTGCACCGTTTCCGAACAAACAGTGACACCGGTTGCCACCGGAACCTGCATTATCCAGGGCGACCAAGAGGGGGATGCCTACCACCAACCTGCCACACCGATGCTGATTACCTTGCAGATCGTCGGTGAAACACAAGTGTCGAACAAGGTTATCTATCTGCCATTGGTGCGGTCCGAAAGTTTCTCGTTGCCGGCATCGTCATTTTTATGGGATAGCCCTATTGATTGAGGAAGCACTTATGTCCTTTGGCACATCAGTCGAAAGCTTCGGCTATGAAATTCTTTTTGGTCTCGGCATCTTGGCTTCGTTGCCGATCCTGCTTGTGATCTGCTACTTGCTACAACGTATGTTAGGCATCAAGTCGGGCTGGTTCACGTTGATTGTTATCAGCTTGATCTATGTCGGTGGCATCTTGGGTGCATCGTTCTATCTCGATTCGGCTGGCACATTGATCGAGGCAACAGTGACAGACAAAGATGAGTTGATCGAGTTCCGGCGCGAGGGCAATTGGCGACGTGACTATACGGTACAAGTCGCCTATCCCTTCAACGGGCTAGAAACCGCCTCGATGTTACGTACCAACGAAGCCTATTTTGACTCTTTGCGCAAGGGTGGATCCGTGTCAATTCGTGCCGTCTCCTTCAACAACTGGCTCAACGTGGCGCGCTTTGCCAACCAATCCACCCTCATATGGCTTCGCTGGGATTGGCTGGGAATCGCTCTTGCCATTCCCCTGCTGGTTTGGTTGGCATGGCAATCATTGCGTTATGTCATCGGACGGGTATTGGTGATACTTATCTTGCTGGCACTGATTGCGCTGCCTTTCTTGTTCAAATATCAGGAATGGCAACGCAGTGGAAATCTGTTATTGACCCCGTTGCGCGCCACCGGCATAGTCGAACAAGTGCGACGTGTCACCACCATCGATCCGATACCAAGCGGTGGTAGTGGTGGGCGTGAATGGAACACCGAAATCGAAGTGGCTCAACTCTACGACATCGTGGTTATCAATTACACGCCATCAGGTCACACCGAACCAGTGCGGGCGGTCGATGCGGTGGATGCCAGTGAACGTGTGATCAGCGAAGGACAGTCGGTTGAGATTGCCTATGCCACCGATGACCCGCGTAACGTGCGGCTGTTGGACATGAAACGTTCTCATCACATCCGCAACCCAGTGGAGTGGTTGAAACAGCAGGCGATGGGCTTTGCTCTCTTGTTTTTCTTTCTATCGGCTGGGGTCTGGCTGCCATGGTTGTGGCAGAGAAAAACGTATTGAGAATCATATTCGCAAAGGATGTATACATGAAATTTCATATTTTTTTCCACTCCCTCTTTCTGACGCTTTGTGCAATGTTGCTCTATACACATTCGCTACAAGCTGCCGATGCGGTTGTGGGCGGGGCTTGTGGAGAGAACGAGTTTGACAGTGCGCTGACCAGTGTGCAGAATAGTGGAGGTGGTACAATTCGCTTTGCTTGTGGTGGAAAAAAGACTGTTACCTTCAGCACAGCCAAGTCGCTCATCACGAATGTTACACTTGAGGGTGAGGATTTAATCACAATTAGCGGAGACAATCGTACACGTCTCTTTTTTGTCAATGCCATTCTCTTTACCACGCGCAACATCACCTTTACCAATGGGGATTCCCCAGTAGGAGGTGGCTTGATCGAGGCGACCGGCGCACAGTTAGATTTTCAACATACGCGTTTTCTCAACAGTCGTGCCACAGAGCAGGGCGGGGCAATCTATTGTTATGTCGGTACAGGTGGTGCCATGACAATGACGCAGAGTCTTGTCGAAGGGAATCTATCCAAGCGCGGCGGTGGTCTATATAACGATGGCTGTACTTTATCTATCGACAACAGCCGCTTCCTCAACAATCGCACAGCACTGACCAACACAAATTTCACGTTAGGTGGTGCATTTTACAATGCTGCTCAGTCGCAAGCGGCGATTCGCGACACGCTTTTTGTGGGAAATTTGGGTCTTGATGGCGGTGCAATCTACAACGCTGCCGATGCTGTACTGGTTTTGCAACAGGTAGAGTTTCGCCAAAATCAAGGGGGATATGGCGGCGGTTTGGAGAATAGCGGCATTGTGACAATGAGCAACAGCCTCATTCAAAACAACACAGTGACAGGCAGTGGCGGCGGTATCTGGAATCTGAATGGCAAACTTGCTATCTCGCGTACAACCATCAGTGGCAACAGTGCCTATGAAGGTGGCGGGCTGAACAGTTATGGCGATCAGGTCGAGATTGTCGATGCAAATTTTATCAGTAACACGGCTATTGGTGCGCATGGTGGTGGCATCTATCACGGCGGTGGCACACTTTTTATACGCAACGCAACCATTCAGCAGAATCAAGCACGTGCCAAGTCTGGAAGTGGTGGCGATGGAGGTGGAGTTTATCAGAAGTCAAACGACAATTTGACCCTGACCAATGTGACACTGGTCAACAATCAGGCCGACCGTTTTGGTGGTGGTCTTTATCACGAAGGACGCTACGCTATTTTGACTAATCTGACTGTTGGCAACAATCAAGCACTGGCTGGCAATGCTTTTTATGAGAATGCACCGATGACTGCTGCACAGCCTGGTGTGATCCAGATCGCTAACAGCATTATCTTTGGCAGCATGAATAATTGTGACGGGCCGCTTTTTCAGTCGTTGGGACACAATTTAAGTCAGGGGAGTTGTGGATCGTTGAGCGCAGCCAGTGACCGCGATAATTTTAACGGCGCACTGCATTTGGGGGCATTGACCCTCAACGGCGGTTCATTTCCGATGCAAACCATCCTGCCTTTTGCCAACAGTCCTTTGCTTGATGCTGGGGATAATACATTGTGTAGCGCACAAGATCAGCGTGGCAGCAGTCGGAAAGGGGTTTGCGAGATCGGGGCGGTTGAAAGTGTGAACCCAGAAAGCAAACTCTATTTGCCAATCATGACAAAACGGTAAGCCTATTTCTCAATCTCTTTCTTCCAATCGCCAATATTGCGCAGTTTCTCATCAAAGGCAATGCCAACCAAGATGATGGGTTTGTCTTGGTGACGATAGGCAAGGTGATATTGTTTATCGCGGATTTGTTTGAGGGCAATCTCGCTGGTGGACATTTTGAATTCAAGAATGTAGATCGCTTCTGGCAAATTGAGTACAGCATCAATGCGCCCTAAGTGGGTCATCCATTCAGCGTGGATCGTAAAGCCCAAAAGTTTCAGTAACAGATAGACCAACGAGTGATAGTAGGCTTCTTGGGTCAGGAACAGCATATTGGGGATACTGGCAAAGACGGTTTTGAGGATGCTGATAAAACCTTCGACATTTTGGCTGCGTAACGCTTTTTCTAAACGCTTGAGTAACGTATTACTCATCTGCATCGGTGAAGTCCCTAAATAATCGGCTAACAGATGTTTTTGGAAGGCTTGGGAAACCTCAAAATTGGGATAGCCTAGCTCATACTGCTGCCCTTCATTGCCATACCAAGAGCGTTTAATGGTTAAATAGCCGGTTTGAAAGAGCAGGGAATGGATATTGATGTTGTTGACTTGCGCACTATCAAGCAAGGTAGAGTCAGCCTCTATCCCCTCTAACTCGTAGGCTGGTACTTGATGTTGACGCAACAATTTGAGCAAAAATGTAGGGGTTGCCGTAGAAAACCAATGATTGGCAAAGGTCTGTTGCTCTAAAAAGACGAGGGTTGAAAAGGGGACATAGACCTTGTGTTCGCCGTCCCACGAGTAACCGTTATACCAGTAAGCGATCAGTGCCAACATCTCGGCGCGGCTCATCTTGTAGCGTTGTGCCAGCAAATCAAGTCGATCCGAGAAGTAATGCTCCAATTCTTGTTGTGTATAACCCAACAGTGTGGCAAAACGTGGGTCAAGTGTAATATCAAGCAGGTGATTCAGATCGGAAAAGACCGAAACTTTGCCATATTTCGAGACACCCGTCAGCAACACAAAGTGCAAGTGTTCCGCATCCGTCGATTTTAAGACGGAGTAAAAATTCTTGAGAACTCCCACATTCTCTTGCACCTTTTGTTCGTTTTCAAGCAAATCAGTAATGGCTTTGTCATATTCATCAATCAAAATAACGACTTTTTTTTCTTTTGATAGACGCACAATCAGTTCTTGAAATTTATCTCGATATAATGCAGATGTTAGTGTCATACCATATTCACCTGCTAATTGATCCATATAGTTTGTCAGGGCTGTTGACAGGGGTTGCTCACGATAATCAATATCATTAAAACTGATTAGTAAGACCGGATGTGCTTGCCACTCAATTTTGTCTTCAATCCATAGCCCTTGAAAAAGAGCCTTGTTACCCAAAAATAGTTCGCGCAAAGTCGTGGTCAGCAACGATTTACCGAATCGACGTGGACGCGAGAGAAAGACAAACTTGCTTGTATTGATCAAGTCATAAATCTGACGAGTCTTGTCCACGTAAATTTTGTTTTCAAGGCGTAGCGGTTTAAAAAATTGTTCGCCGATTGGTAGTTTTTGCATGGTCTTATTTTATCATAGACCGATTCTAATCACAAGGAAATGTCATGTCACCTATGTTACACCGTTTAACCCACAAGTTCGTACATCCACTGATTTTATTCTGCAGCATCCTCCTGCTCAGTTCAGTCTGTCGCGCACAGGAAGAGGAGAGCCTCTACTTGCCAGTTGTACAAGGGACGGGACAAAGCGGCGCAACACCTACTGTCGTACCGACTCCTAATCCAACTCGTACTACAACCAATCCACTAGCGACGGTCACGCCAACCAGCGCGCCGCCAACCAGCGCGCCGCCAACCAACACACCGCCGACCAACACACCGCCAACCAACACACCGGCTGCCACCAGCGTACAGCCGACTCCAATCCCAACACTTGCCCCTCAAACAGGCCACCCGCGCCTGTGGATCACGGCTGCTGACCTGCCGCGTCTGCGTGCATGGGCTGTCGATAGCAACCCAATCTACAAGGATGGTTTGAAAGTGGCTGCCCAACGCGCAAAGGAGGATATGGATGCCAAACGCGTGCCTGATCAAGATTGTGGCGATGCGGTGTATGAAGAGTACCCAACCGAGAGCTATGCCGAGTTTTTTGCCTTCCTCTCATTGATCGAAAACGACGCGACAGTGCGTGCCGATTATGCCAACCGAGCGCGCACCTTGTTGATGCACATCATGAACGAGGCGGTCAAAGGGCCAGCCAGCGAACGCAACTTTGTCTGTAACGAGACGACACAATATCCACGCTTCCGCCACCCCGATTTCTTTACATCGGATCGCGACCGCGCCCGCTATCACGGTGAAGCCTACCCGTTGATCGTCGATTGGATTTACCCGACACTGACCGCACAGGACAAAGCCACCATCCGCACCGTCTTTCTACGCTGGTCACAGGAGATCATCGAGCGCGGCTATCATCACCCAGAGCCGGTGGGCATGATCAACAATCCACAACTTTTAGAGGACAAATTTCAGGTACGCTTTAGTGCCAACAATTACTACCTCGCCCACATGCGCAATCTGGGCATGATCGCCCTCGCCTTTGATCCGGCAGATGATCCAAACGGCCAACTGCGGAACTATCTTCATAACGCCACGGGTGCATACCTTTATATCTTTGACCATCTGATCCGCAATGCGAGTCGCGGCGGTCTCTTGCCCGAAGGCTTTGAGTATAGCCCGCAAAGTGCTGGCTATGCTGCCCAATTTTTGCTTTCGCTCTATACCAGTGGGGTTAGCCAAGTGGCTGGCTTTGACAGCGTGCCGAGCCTCGCCAACAACCCCTTTTGGGATCACTTTGTCACTGGCTATCTGCACTCACTCAGCCCAGCTACCACTACCTTATCCGATGCACCAGAGATCGGGCCGGTCTATCAGCCTGCCTTTTATGGCGATGGGCAACATTACCGTCTGGCCGATCACATCGATTCCTTTGCGGCGATGGGTATCTATGATCAATTGAGTGGCAACAACAGCCGCCTCAATGCTCTGCGTTGGATGCAAACCCACACTGCACCAGGCGGAGCGGCACGCCTGCTTGACCGTACAGCCCGCCCTACCTACTGGCGCGAGTCGATCCTCTACTTTTTGCTTTTTGACCCGACAGCCGCTACGCCCAGCGATCCACACCCGCAACGTCCGCTCGATTTTCTGGCAGCGGGGTTGAATCGTTTCTTCAGCCGCAGCGCGTGGGATGCCAACGGCACGTGGTTTACCTATGGGCTGAGTTGGAATTCGATTGACCATCAGATGGCCGATGGCAACCATTTTAGCTTTTATCGCAAGGGGGAGTGGCTGACCAAAGGGCGCGTTGGGTATGCCAATATTGCCGAAGGGATCGCTAGTTCGGAGTTTTATAACACGCTCTTGATCGAAAATGATCGCCCGAATATCGAAAGCGATGATGACTGGCGCATCGATCTTTGGCGGCGCGGCTCGCAGTGGAATTTGGTTGCGTCGGGTGATCCACAACTGCTGGCGCAGAGTGCGAATATCACCTATGCCTATGCGCTGGGCGATGCCACCAACCTCTACAATACCGAGCGCGAAAGTGCCACCGATGTGCAACATGCCAGCCGTAGCATCGTCTGGCTCAAGCCTGATTTTATTGTTACCTATGACCGCGCCGATACGAAAACGGCAGGACGGTTTAAACGTTGGTGGCTACAATTGCCCCTCCTGCCCACCGTAAACGGCAACGTGGCAACGATGACCACCAGCAAGGGGCAACGGCTCTTTGTCACCTCGCTCTTGCCGGCCAATGCCACGCTCACCCCCGTCAATCGCGCCGATCAACCGAGCGAAGAGACCGCCGCCGTCGATGACCCGATGAAGGTGCGTTTGCGCATCGAGGGCGACAACAGTGGCAACAGTGCGCGCTTTTTGACAGTTTTGCAAGGGGCGGATGCAGGAGTCAACGTCGCACCGGCCACGTTGGTACGCAGTGCCGACGACATTTTTGAAGGGGTCGCCTTTCAGGAGCAGGTGATTCTCTTTCCGGTCAACTTGACAGAGGCTGCCACCTCGCTGCAATACAGTGTCCCAAGCACGGTCACGCGTCATCTTGTCACAGGGCTAAAATCCAATACTGGCTATACGGTGCAAATCAGTCAAGAGGGTGGCAATCATCAAATACAAATTACAGAGGGTGGGTCGATGCAAAGCGATACGGGTGGGGTGTTGGCGTTTTAGGGTTCAACAATCGTAGGTCGCATAAAAGTGCGACGATTTCGCCAACCGAGAATCTGTCACACTGGCGTGTGACCTACGATGTCTATATTTTGGATCCAAATTTTTGTATCCTCCGCCTTGACAACTCGCGCTGCCTCACGTATTAACATCCCCAAATTTTGTCTACGTCTAAAGGGGGCATTGGCTGGCAAATAGGCGACGGGAAGGGGTGTTGGCTGCTGATTGAGCGAACGGTTGAAGCAAGGAGAAGCTTGCTGGATCAGCAATCGTTCTGCCGCGCGCACGTCATTGCCAACCACAGCAAATTGTTCAGCTTGTGAACTCAACAATTCGATGCTGAAATTCATCGATTTCGGCCAGTTGCACCAGACAAACCGCCCCACCTCTGAACGGCCTTTGAAACCATTAAGCAAATGTTCCCAAACGCGGGCAAAGGCCAATTGCGATTGACCGACATAAAATGCTACCTCTTTGTCGCGAAAGACATACAAATCCAAACTTTGCCAATCTACGGGACACTGTTCGACAAGCAAAAATCGTTTTAGCGGAAGCTTGATGATTTGGTTGTTCATGGGTTAATGCGTTCAATAGGCTATCCCTGCATCCCAGTTTGCATCCCAGTTTGCATCCCAGTTTGCATCCCAGTTTGCATCCCAGTTTGCATCCCAGTTTGCATCCATGGCGGGTTCAAGGCCGCAATGCGCGCATAGACCGGACATGCTGGCACATGCGCACCAGGCAGATAGCCTGTACTCATCAGGAATTCGTTGACAATCTCACCGCCGGTAAAGACAAACGTCTTTTTGAAGAGTTTGACCCACTCCTCTTTGCTGCGCGGGTGATGCTGGTCGATCCAGTTGCGAAACGGGCTAACTTGTCCAAATTGTGAGCGCAGGGCGACGATACGCTGGGCATTTTCAATGGCAGCGTTGACCTTGAGCCGGTTACGAATAATGCTTGCATCAGCCAAAAGACGAGCGCGGTCAGCTTCGCTGTAGGTAGCAACGCGGTCAATATCGAAGTTGTCAAAGGCGCGCAAGAAACCTTCACGCTTTTTGAGGATGGTTAACCATGAAAGCCCGGCTTGGTTGATCTCCAAAACCAAACGCTCAAAGAGGGCGTTGTCATCTTGAATAGGAAAGCCATAGGCTAGATCGTGATAGGGTCCGTGAAATTCATGGCCGATGGCGGCTTCGCAGTAACTCATGCAATTACCTTTGCCTACAATAAACAAGCTATTTTAAGATAGGTTTCTGGTTAGGGTATCATAGAGTTTATCTTTCTACAAGGTGTAAATCTATCTTTGCACGAAATTTATACAAATTTATGCTAACGTTACGTGCTAGGTTCACCAGAAGCGGCGCGGGTTGGTGCTTCGCGCCTAGCCAATTTCGACGCATAACGATAGATTCATATATACTTTATTAACCTCCTGCTCCTACCTCTACTTTGGTACTTTAGAATTGTCTATGGTTCAGCATGGTTCGGCTACACTCTGGTTCGATTGGTTCGATGAACGCACCAACCAACTCACCAACCCCAACCAAGCGTTCGACTGAGACGTTCAGCGAGACTTCGGCGTGAGCTCAGTCGAACGCTCAGTCGAGTCGCTCACGCCGAAGTCTCACCAGCCATCGTAGGTCGCATGAAAGTGCGACAGGTGGTGATCGAGACGAGCGAGTCATTGTCGCACCTTCATGTGATCCTTACAAGGACAAGCGCTATGCGTTTAAAGTGCCAAAGTAGAACTACTCAAGTCATCTAAAAAACAAAGTAGGAGAAGTAAAAAGTAGCAGTAAGAACTGTAACCGAGATCTGAGCAGTCTAAGAGTGAGACTAAGAGTAGGAATTTTCAAACAGGTTATAAAAGTAAATCCATGAACAGTCAAGCTATCAATCAACCTATTAATCAACCTATTAATATCGGGGTCATCGGCACAGGCGGCATGGGTGGCCGCCATGTACGCAATTTAACCCATGATGTGGCGGCAGCCCAAGTGGTGGCACTAATGGATGTCGATCCAGTCCGTCTGCAAACGGTAGCGGCTGAATGTGGCGCCAGCTACACCTTCGCTGATGGCTATGAACTGATCGATCACCCTGCTGTCGAGGCAGTCTTAATTGCTGCACCAGACCGCTTTCATGCAGCACTGGCCCATGCCTGTATCAAAGCTGGCAAACCCGTCTTGTGTGAAAAACCGTTGGCGACCCATGCCGCCGAAGCCTACCAGGTGATCGAAGCCGAAGTAGCAGGTGGGCGACGGCTTGTGCAACTTGGCTTTATGCGTGAATATGATCCGGCGCATCGACGCGTCAAACAGATCATCGATAGCGGTGCGCTTGGCAAGCCAGTCGCCTTTTACGGTGTCCACATCAACCCGCCTCAACCCACCCCGCGTCAAGTTGATGATGTCATCACCAATTCGATTGTGCATGACATTCACTCGGCTCGTTGGATGATGGGTGATGAGATCAGGCGCGTCTACGCCAGTTATATGCCCGTTGATCCGAAGCTGCCTAGCACGGCCCAGATGGTCTTGCTCCAACTGCACTATCGCAACGGTGCAGTTGGGCAAATCGAATGTAATGTCGATTCGGGTTATGGCTATGAGGTCGATGTCAAGATGACGGGCACAACCGGCTCGGTACAGACCAATTCGTTGCAGAGCGCGCAGATCAAACATGCCAGCCAATCTGGACAATCGATCGAGGAAGATTGGTTGCAACGTTTTGAGCAAGCCTACATCCTTGAAGCCAAAGCATGGGTGCGTTCCTTGCAGATGGGTGTGCCAAGCGGCCCCAGCGCGTGGGATGGGTATGTGGCGATGTTGGTAGCCGATGCCTGTGTTGAGTCAGCGAAGAGTGGTCAGGCGGTATCGGTGGAGATACCGGAAACGCCACACATGTACAAGCGATAGCGTTTCTGCGTAGGTTGCATGATAGTGCGACAAGTTCTCATTGAACAAAATCGTCGCACTATCATGCGACCTACGGTAACAACACAACTGACGACTATGAACGTGCCTTTACAAATCCTATTCAAACCGATTCTGAAGAGGAATATTTTAGAATCGCTCAATCTGAAATTGAACAAACCGAACAAACAAGCCTTTTATATGGGGCTATCTCGATTGGCAATGTTTGGCAATTTGGCGTGTTGAACCGTCAGGAAAAAATCATCATTCAGGACATCAACCTCTTTCGCGTCCCTGCTGATCTCATCCTGCTGCTGCAAACCTTGACGGCGATTTTGCAGCAAAAATAGCCAATAAACGCTGAAAGATGTAGATGTGCCAGATCAACAGCAGGGGCACGCCAAATGAAGGCAGAATTCCGATGAGGGCAGGTAGCTCTGTGTGATTAAAAAACGGCACTACCACAAATGGTACCAGACGCAGGGCATTCAGTAGGTCGAAAAACCCCAAACAATTCCACAGCAAAATCCAAAAACGATTGGCATGGCTATCCTTTGCAGCCAAATAGGCTACCCAAGGCGCAGTAATGCCAGCCAAAATGTCACCAATGCCTGTTTCATAGGCAAATTGTGCTGGCAGAAGACCGCGTGCAAACAGTATCAATAAGATCATACCGGCCGGTATGCGCATCAGATGCACCAAGATGACTAAGTGCAGCGGCATGGCTGTAATGACTGCACGATGGGCTGGCTTGAGTAAAAAGGCAAAACAAATCGCCAAGTTGATTGGGACAATGATCAGTGCAGCAAACGTTGGCACTGTGCCGGAACCATTTGGGATAAAGATTGGGCTATTAGCAAGCCCAACGGCAAAAATTGCCCACAAACCTGTTACAACTCCTAATGTTCGCATCCATCTTATTTGGCTGCGATCCGCAGCGCGCAACGCCGTTTGCATGGCGATATACCAATAGGCAAAACCAGCCGCTAAATTGACGGCGATCATCGAGCCAAATAACACCGATTCAGTAATTCCAAACATATTGCTCCTTTGCGTGTATATACACGCATTGTGTAAATATAAAACCGACGATAGCCGGTTTAAACACAAATATTATGACAAAATAAAACCCGCCGCAAGCCGCTGCGGTTTTAACCCAAGTGGATAGGCGGGTTGGTTGCGGTTGGTGAGTTCATCGAACCAGAGTATATCGAAGCATTGGCTGTTCGGCTTTAGCGTTCGACTGAGCGTTCGGTGAGCTTATCGAACCGCACGCCGAAGTCCGCTTGTAAAAACTGTACAATATGGCTACAGTATCGTAATATAAAATGAAATAGTTGTTCTGTATACTGGCTTTTGCATGTTAACAATTCTAGATAGCAGGTTGTGGCAAGTTCTATCGAAAGAAGCGGTTGCCACGTAAAATCTAAACTGTATCAACTGCTTATGCATCGTATCCCGCTATCCTATCGGGTTATGCGTAGATGCCGGGACACCGGCCAGTCAAGCCATTCGGGGCTTGCCATGAGTTTGTCGAAGGGTTGACTGTAGCTGCGTAGTTTCTTTACGCAGAAGCCGTCCCACTTTAGTGGCGCGGAGTGTCACAATGTTATAGTTGTATGGATTAGCAAATCCTGTAAAACAGCCTGCTTTTCAACCCCAATTTTCTGAATCACTTCATTGTGTGCTTGCTCCCAATAGGGAAGAATTGCTTCCAACACGCGCCTGCCTTCGTCACTCAACGTTACCAGGCGTTCACGCGCATCGTCACCTACTTGAATCGTCAGATAGTGTTGTTGTTCCAGCAATTTGATATTTCGAGCCAGTGTCGTGCGATCTAACGCAAGAAAATCGGCCAATACTGTCATAGTCTGCGGGCCAGCTAAATACAACACAGTCAGGATCGGGCATTGCGCCGCGGTGATCGGAAGTTGCTCAAAATAATCGGCATAGGCTGCGCTCACGGCTCGGCTGGCGCGACGGATTTGGTTAAATGGACAGTTAGCAGCCAATCGTTGTAATCGTTGATCAAAATCAGATGCGTTTTGCATAGAATAGGAGTATATACACGCAATTGTGATTTGTCAAAAACTTGCACCTGCACTGGCGCTTTTATGCCACAGGCAACAACAATCAGGGCAGGTATGTACAGATCGACAACCTGACGCTGCGTTGCAAACAGAAAATCATCTAATTCATCGATCAACCTCTAGTTTCCGGTAAAATAGTTTGGAGTAAAAAGAAGGAAGGTCAAGTAGGAGCCGGTTCAGGGTGATGAGCCTGG
>JAOXNN020257374.1:0-42726 GCA_028571205.2 Hydropsyche betteni
CAGATTCTGTAGGAGTGGTTTTAAGGACTTAGAGTGAATTAAATCAGGCTTTTGTGTTTGCGATTGACAGACATTTTATGGGTTCGAGGACTGTAGGTAAGGAGCATTAAGTCTCCATTCTGTATGCTTATTGGTTTTATCTTATTATTCT
Organism: Hydropsyche betteni; assembly: GCA_028571205.2. Taxonomy (NCBI): domain Eukaryota; kingdom Metazoa; phylum Arthropoda; class Insecta; order Trichoptera; family Hydropsychidae; genus Hydropsyche; species Hydropsyche betteni. Next base: position 152 of record JAOXNN020257374.1, read on the forward strand.
ATTCAGTAATCGAATGTGAATTCGTGAAACCATTACTCCATAATAGGTAATAACCATGGCCTATCTTATTCAAAGGAATTAAGTCTCTTTGAAGCTTGTTTTTTACAGCAAGTTCACTTATGCATACTCCAACTGCTATTCTAGATGCCTTCTTTACTGCTAGTGTCCACCGACTTTATTCTGTTTTGCTTAACTCAACCTATGAAATTAGTCCTACCTCCCATGGTATCTTACTTCCTTCACTATTCGCCTGTCTTTTGATGGTGCCTCCCACAACTTAGATATCTTAATGACATTTCCACATCGATGTACCATTATCAACTGGTTTAGGAGTACGAACCATCAGAAATTTCTGTAATTTTATGAAATACTCCACTTTCTGCCTTAGCTCCTAGTTCTCCTTCCTCAACTTAGCCAACTATTCAGACTACCCTCCCTATTATTTTTTGTCTTAGCTCTGCTTAATAGTAGAAGGATGTTTTATCTCGTCAAGCAGAGCATAGTTTTTAGTAACTTGTTACCTAATAGAGTATTTCGTTTTGCAGTAAGGACAACTTGTCATATCTTGAAGACACAACATACAAAAACTATGTCCACAAGTCACTATCATCCCAGGAAAGCGAGTGTTGGAGTCATAGTTACTCAAACAAATTTGACAGATACTTGAGCTTACTTTCTTCCCTACGCAACCCATTATTAGTTTGTAATTATATGGTGATTTACATCAATATCTCTGTAGGATCAAATCCAGTTTATGCAGGCGATATCTCCAGCAAGAAGGAATCCCTAATGATCGCCAAGGTAAGTACAAATCCTGTACGACTTCTAGCCGGTAAACTGGGCAACTTTCATTTAGAATTGGATTTGTTGTCTGGTATTGTTTATTCTGAGCATCTGTTAAGTTGGAGAATACCTAAATTAGAGAATATCCTTATTGGTGAATTTCAAGCCACCCTGCTTATCATTAATGTTGGCTTAAGAATGGGAATGGATGCCTCCAGAAGACCATAACAGATAGTATCCATGTCCTAACTATTTTAAGCTGGATAAATCCAACTTAAGTTGGAATTTGTCTTCAATGCATATCCCAAAAGCAATTACTTTGCTCAGATTGGCTACCTTACATCTCCATGAGCTTTCCACTTTGCTGCTGAGAATGTTCTAAGATACAGCTCCAGCCAAACCATCGAAGCCTTTATATCGTTTTAGGCAGTCCTCTTCAAAACAACTAATTTAGTGGGTTTTCCATCGAAGGGATAGCTGTTGGAGATTGGATTATTTTCTCTTGATATGTATTTACGATTATTTCATTTAATTATGTAGTTGGGGGCTCATTGGATTTACGCTAAGAGCCTTTATCATAATATCGAAGGCTTTATTCGATCCCTATTGAATAGAGTCAATTTACTAACAGAGTTTGTTAATGTTGTTTTGTAAAGTACTTTTATTGACAAGGAAGTTTTCGCTTTTCAAGAATTAGTTAATACTTGCAAGTGTCTTATCGGGTTATGTTCTTGGCTAGTATCTCAACTATCTTCCTGAGTTTGCTTATTGATCCTTCTTTATCTTATAGGCTTTAGAAGTTAGAATCTTCTAGCAGTCGGATAACTGCTGTTCAATAGAGCCGATTTGTTATTTGATTCGATTAATTTTGGACTGAGACATGGTCACACAGTCTTTGATTTTGCTTTACATAGTGTGTATATTGAGGGAGGGTTCTTCTGATTGAATTCTGGACAGCAGTTGACTAATTGGAATTGTTTAGTGTTTGTTATGCACAGATTTATAGCATTACAGGCAGATCATCGATCGGTTTTCACATCTTTTACTTATGCATACATCCGTAAGTTTATGAGGTTTGTGAATGGAACACGTCAGAAATTACTCTATACTCTATCTGAGAGCCGTCATGCAATTTACTAATCTAAAAATAATATGCTAAACTATATGAAAATATGACCCCAACTTCCATCAAGCATATTCCAAGCGTTGCTATTGGTTGACATTTGACTGATCCCTTTCGACTGGAATTACTTGAGGCCTGTTCCGGGCAATCTGTTTTTACTCCTGATCGAGTTTATTTCCTCCTAGCTCACTCCATATTTTCTTGAAATCTTCATCCTCCTATTCGTTCTCTACCTTCCAATCCATGCCCTCATACTTCTTCTGAGACTCGATCATAATAGACCTCCAATCTTTCTCTTCCATTTCCTATTGAACCTTAGCCATAAACTTATTCGACTCCTCTAATACTCCCACAATCTGAATTATGTTTTCAGTACGTTAGCATCCATCTGCTGCATCTCTACATCTCTCAATGTTTTGTTGATCACTGTCAATCTGTTTTATATGTTGCCGATAAAAGTATCCAACTATTTCCTTGTTGAGAGCAACGGTAGAAGATCTTTCTTGTTTTTAGATTTCTCATATTTTTTGTGAAGCTATTTAGATAGTTCCTATCTCTATTTCTCTTTGCGATCGATTAATGTCTGGATTTAATCCCTAACTTTTTTGAGTTTTGCCTTTACCTTGTCAACCTCCTTTACCTGGTTGGGTCTAGGTGGTTATGGCTTACTTTATAAGGCTTCAGGTTTCTATTCTTGTCTGGTACCACCAAAGCACAAACCCATTAATTATCAGATTGTAATAAGTGTGAATACAAATAAATTCATGAAAATCATTCAAAAATTTGCTGGGTGTTTCCGCTTCAGTTTATCAGCGGCATATCTATCCAGAGGATGAGATTTTTATGCAAGGGCTAACACCTCAAGAGAGTACACTTTAGCGACTATGTGCTCGTAAAGACTGGGTAGTTGCAACTGGCAATAATCTAAGATGGAAGTGGAGAAGCTTAAAGAAGCTTATATGAAGTTTTTGTTTCTTAAGCATAACTCTTCCAAATAGTTAAGGTTGCCTCCTTCAAGCATCTGAAATACCTGCTCTGGATTGAGGTTTTTAATGAGCAGGCTACAGCACTGAAGGGTACATTCCGAGGGTTCTTTTTAGAAGACTATGCTAAAAGCAGTGAACATTTCCTTGGGAGCTGCTTTACCCAGTTCCTCTACGATTGCAAAAACTGAAGCTATGTGTTACTGGTGATATTTGATGAGTGTTTCAGTGAGAAGGGGCCACTGAGCAAATTTCTCTTTCAGAATCTGATTTTTAATTATAAGGCTCTTAATTGTGTCGAGAGCACAACTTACATGATAACTATGAATAGGTTTATCCAGGTTGGAGAGAACAAACCCTATTAATTTGTGTAGTTGTATATCCTGCATGGAGATCTTGCCTCTGAGAACTAGTTGCCTCAGACAATACAGATAGTTGAATAAAGTCTTAGGGTCTGTGTTAGCGAAGGGAATATGTCTAAGTAGGCACTTTTTAATCAGTAGCCAGTCAGAATCAGTAACAATCCTCTTGATAATGAAAATCATCACAATGCTCAAAAGCCTGTGTGTTTCACTTCGATGAACTGATGTAAGCTCCAGAGTAAGAATTGACTTAATTAGAGACGCTCTAAAGAATACCTTCAGGATATCTGGTTTATGGGTGCTTTGACATATTAAAGATGCCACCAAGTATATAACAGAATACAATTCAGAGTGGAGTGGATTGAGTTTGTTTTCCGGATTCACTGATTTGTTATCTGTAACCTATTAGTATCGCTAGCAGAACTCCTCAACGTATTTACGGAGTAGAGTGAGATTTTCTTTGGAGGTGACGATAGGCTATACATTGTGAATAGTTGATATTGTGTTGAGGAGGGAAACTAACTGAGGTAGGAATGGATGCTCCTGTTTTTAACTTAGAAGTTTAGACATAAGATGAACAACAGGCTGTAAATTGTGAGGGGAGGTGCCTTTGTTTTTTTTGACATATTCAGCAATTCGTTGGAAATTGTGAGCATAAAAAGTGTTGATATCGCCTTTTTGTACAGTGGAGGTGATTTATAGTGTGAGGGCATCGTTGCTTTCGATGATCATTTACATATTGTTAATAATGATTTCTATACTGTTCCGCACTCTTGAATTCTTCGGATCGAATTCTGTGGAATACTCCGAATTAACGAATCATATAAGTTCTATCCGCCTTATCTTTCATAAGAGATCTCCTTCCAAGGCCATTCCCATCTATTATTATTCCCTTATCTGCACCTATCTGAACATACAAGGTTGACCTGAGGTTTATAAATAATATTCAAAAATCAGCAAGGACAAAATTAGTACTTACATATTACAATTACATCAGTTGTATGAAAACTTAGAGGTAGCGATAGCGTGGAAAGAGGGGGATGCTGCTTTATAATCGCTGTTAGGGTTTAGTTTTGTTTTTGAATTTTAGAAGCTTCCTTTCAGTGATGATTCCAGTAACACTTTAGCCCTGCAAACGGTTGGTTATTTCTGGATAAACTCATTCCGGTATATGCTCTCTATATAAACTGACGATTACAATAATGGCCACGTACATCGTGTGGTTGGGATACCCTCTTTTGAATTAGCTTTGCCCTGGGACTTTGGTATGCACATTACCCTGGGTTCTTAAAATTGTCTTGATATGAGCTGTGCCCAAGCCATAATCCTAACTGATTTAAGTTGTCTTTGGGGTGGAGCTTTTATAAATAGCCAAGCTTAGGGAGATAGCTCTTTTGGTACATACTCTACCCTTTGAACTATGGACTGTGTAGGTAATGCTTATCGGTGGGTTTTACCTAAATTAGTAGTAATTTACATATTGATTATCTCCATGATGTCCAACATATTAGCAGGAGTACATACTGTGTTGTATGGAAGGGCCTTTGAACCCTAAGTTGTCTTAAGGTCTTTGAAGCTATCCTTTCTTAGAGTCTGGGCTTTAACGATAGTCTTTTAAGTAGGTGGAGTCATTCGATAAACTTGGAATAGGGGGTTTAAGGCTTTACGATGCAGGCTTAAAGGCAAGCTGAGGTAAGGGTTTCCTTCGGTTGTACTATTTATGATAAATAGAGTCAATTTTGACACTGGGTGTAATCGTATGAAACTTACATAAATGTCTTCCGCAGGTACACTCATGGCAGAGACATTGCTAAGGGTTGTGGTATTCTAGGCTTTTTTCAACTAACTTCGATCTTAATGCTGTCTAGGGATTGACAGCACGTTGGGATTGGCTTCTATAAATATCGATTGTTCGACTGAGAGTAGGTTGAGGAATTTAAGATGCCCTGCTTCTATGCTGGATACTCCTCAGGAGTTACTTAGTCTTTTGAAGGTTCTGCTCCTGAAGGGAACCTTTCAGTTAACTGGGAGTTAAAGCTTAGCGATTTCTCGATGTTGCCGGCAATACCTTGGCTAAATCTCTAGAGGAATAAAGTTTATTATTGTTGACATGGGGTAAGTTACTTCTCGAGGTGCTTCTCATTCTGGTAGCCTATTAATCCTTATGCATTGTTTGGCGATTGATAGAAGATGATCTTGAGAGTAGAGTTCGACGATGGACATCATCAGGCGATTGCTTCTTGCTTTTAGAATAGTTAGAGCCTTTAAGGAAATCCAACCTTCCATAGATTTTCTTAGCGGGTTCAATGGATCTAAACCGATATATTCCAGTGTTAGCGTCTAATGAGTGCTTTTTCATTTAATAAAATTATTAGGAGTTTTAAGCTATATCTTATGCTCAGTTCACATTTTTTGATCTTACCTGCTATGGACGAATCTAAGACTCAATTATGTTAGTTTAATATCTATAAAGTTGCTGCCCAAGTTACATAAAAATAGGGATTTTCTCAATGGTAAGGAAATATGTTATGTGAGATCGCAGCGACAATGAACGTTTGTATTGCCTTAGCGTATCTGTAGGGTTGGCTGGAAATTAGGATGCAAAATGGAGCTGTAAATAAAATGTTGGAAATTGAGTTTATTACTAAATTAATTGGAGGCTTTGAAATAGATAAAATTAGTCCAAATTCAGGAATACATAATGGCACGTTGCTACAAATATAAAGAACACCTGTTCAACGATGCCCATGCTAAATCAGTTTAAACTCCACTCAATTTCTTCCCAAGCATTATTTACGTGCGAATTAAACACCAATATAGTATTTCTCATAATGCGTAAGTATGAGCATGTAATGTAGAGTTTTAAATATAACAATGTCATACTTCCAGTCGGAATCCATGGTTTTCTGCTAGGCTATTATGCCTCGATAAATGGCCTGGGACATTATGGACATGCTCGGCCGCATGGACTGTATCCATATAGTTAAGTCTTCTGTCCTTCCAGCCGCATTCTAAAATCCCTTCTCCATGAACCTCAAACGTTGCGATGAAGTACTCGCCAAAATACGCCATATCAGGCTATTCCTAGATGAGTTCAGCAACCGTAAACTCCAGGAGGTCAAGGATATCAACAGGGTCTTCAAGTAATTCGACGAGATGCTCGAACAGAGGAAGGTGCTAGGTCATCTTTATCTAAACGAGGTGGAGGAGTAAGTAACGAAAGTGGAAGACTTCTTGGTAAAGCAGAAGAAAGAATTCGATGGAATCCGGGAAGCTCGAAAGAAGATGATCCTTAATGCAGCGCTGGTGATAACACTGTCGAAGTGTACGAATATAAGTGTCATACAGGGAAGCCAGTCCCAGCTGCCCCACGAATCTCATGAGCATAGACCTGGAGAGGAGGTTTCTGACCGAAATCGCAGATCTTCGATTATTTCCAAACTAGAATACAAGTGTGGACTCATGAACAGGAAGGACCAGATGCAACTCAAGAGGATCATTTTTAGGATATCTCACGGTAATGCCTGGGTGTAGACATTCGAGATTTAGTATGAGGCTGTACTTGAGATATTCAAAAGGCAGAGCGATACAGAGTTTGTGAAGGATAAGCTGGTATTTATGGTAGTGTACCAGACAGGAGAGCATAACGTAGCTGAACAGAAAATCAATAGAGTTTTGAATGGATTAGATTGTTACGTGGATATGTCCAAAAGACCAGATGCTGCTCTACTTCGGACTATGATAAGTGAGTTGGAGGTTAAGAGGGAATAACACAACAATTTGGAGGAGTTCACAAGGGAGGGTATAGCCAACTATTTGGATCACTTATATGAGCCTAGAAGAGGCTCTGAATGTAGCTACCTAGGTTATATTGAGTTATTTCTCAAAAAAGAGAAGGTGATTTATGAGGCACTATCCTCCTGCACGAGTGCCAACAATTTTCTGTTATTCAACACCTTCATTCCTATTTCCAGGTTGGAATAACTAAAAAACTTAAAAACTAAAAAATCAGATCTACCTTCCCTAGTTTTATCTGAGAAGGAATACCCCTGCCCTCCTCCAACTCTCTTCCCCACATGCTAAATGATGGAAATACCTCAATAAATAGTTAACACCTATGGTTTTCCTACATACAAATAATTCAACCCTGCTCCTCTCTACCTCATGACATTCGGTTTCTTTGTTGGAGTGATGTTCGGAGATTTAGGACATATGTTATTGGGTGTAGTCGCTATGCTCTATTTCAAACCTAATAAGTGGTGGTGGACACTCATATTCTGGATGGGTTTCTGTGGAGCTATTTACGGATAGTTCTTTGGTCTCAATCTGGGAATATTCTAAAGCTGCTATTAGATAAATGATTAATAGGTAAGTTTGAAGTATTCTGACTGTGTGTGCATATTTGGACTTGATCCAATATGGAAGGTAGCATAGAATCGTATGGCTTACACGAATAGTTACAAGATGAAGTTGGCTGTTATTCTGGGGGTAGTTCATATGAGTGTAGGCATTCTACTTAGGGGTATCAACAGTTGGAGGAAACACTCTATTATCGACATCTTCACTATAGTTGTACCGCAAATTCTGTTCATGCTGGTTACCTTTGTCTATATGGACTTCCTAATAGTCTTTAAGTGGCTACAGAACTACACTGAACACCCTTCGAAAGCACCCTCCATAATCAACACTATGATAGCGATGGTTGTAGGAAGAAAAGAGCATGATCTCACTCTCTTCGATGGCGAAAGACAGTTGGAAAAGCTATTTCTTGCAATTGCAATTTGTCTGATACCGATATTGCTATTAGCTAAACCTATTGCTGTTAAGTTACTCAAAAAGAAGAAACCAGCAGCCAGTCCTCGAGGCAGTTAAGGAGAGGTTATAAACTAGGAAGGAGCTCTTGGCAACGACCAGTTAGTCAGCGATCTTCAGAAACTATGGAGTGCTACAGGATAACAAGTTCGTAATTATTGTCTAAATCAGGATAATAAGATGAATCCACCCAATAAATGTTGATCCATCAGCTCATCTAAACCATAGAGTTCGTGTTGGGAACAGTATCCAACACAGCCTCCTATTTAAGACTGTGGGCTTTATCTTTGGCTCACACTCAACTAGCGTAAGTATTCTTCGATATGGGCCTAAAGAAACCCTTGATGCAAGGATACTCCGGTATTCCTAGAGTAAATATAACACTATGCAGTTAACAGCATCATTCATCTTATTCCTAGCCGCTACCTTCGGAGTATTATTCTGTATGGATGTTATGGAATGTTTCCTCCATTCTTTAAGACTTCATTGGGTATAGTTCCAGAACAAGTTTTATAAGGGAAGTGGTTATCCATTCAAAGCCTACAGCTTCAAGCAGAAGTTAAAACCCTAGTTATGATGAGTATCTTTACACTGTCGATATTACAGTCTATCTATACAATAGTATCAAACTTGTTAGACACCCTATTGAGGGTCTCTGTGTTTGCGTACGGTAAATGCAACGAACTATCCAGATCGGACAGATTTCTGTTTGTCGTGGTCTTTAAACTCTTTTAGGGTTATTTATTCGAATATTGTCTTCATGTTGACCATGCCTAGAGGAGTCTTGCCTTCCGGAGACTCTGAAAAAGTAAAGTATTTTCTGTTTGGGTTCTACTCCCTCAAAATAAAACAGAACCTAGTCTTCTTTCGTTTTAGCATATCGAACACTTAGAGAAGGTTCCTTCCCTCATGTATGAACACAACTGGTTAAATCTTAATGTAGTCTTTCAGTTTCTTACCTGCTTCTGGGTCTGCACCCAGTAACTGTTTTATTCGAGCTACCCCTAATATTCTATCCCTACTTCCATGATAAATTGCAATGGTAGAGAAGTTGTACTTACCAATCTGTTTGAGGAGTTCCAGAGTGATAGGGACTTCCATCTATAGCATGAATATTTTGTTTATCTCTATCATATAGTTCTATACCTTCTTACTTCTTAGATCCAGAGTATTCTGCAAGAGTTCTATCTATTCGGGAGTATACCCAAACTCCTTACTCTTATGTAACTGAAGCAAAGTTTTGAGATTGTCTTTGGTGAGTTTTATGTTGTCTTAGTGATGACCAAGCCAATTATCCAAAAACCAAGCGATTGGTCTCACAAATATGGCAAAGATAAACTGCATAAGTTTTACGAAGGAACTGAGATGGTATGCGATTGGTATTTGGTGAGGGCCTGTACAGTAAGCTTGGGGGATGACCTCCCCAAAAATTAGAACAGCCAAGGTAGAGATGAGTACAGCCAGATAAGCAGGAACTATTTTGTCAAGGAAGATGGGCAGAGCTTCCATCGCCAAAGCGTTACATAGTAGCAGCGTCGATAGTAAGAGATGATGATTTTAAAGAACCCCTAGAATAGTTTAAGCCACCTTAACTTTGTGCTGGTCTGGAGATTAAAGCCATAGTTGGAGGGATTGTTTTTTGATGGAGAGATAACCCACAGTTAGGCCTGAGCATAACCCTGCAAATAATACGAGAAAAGTGCTAATCGCTACGTTTAGCCAGAACTACAAGGAACCGACTACAACGATCTATCCACCCTCCACCGAAGCATGGGCAAGATGTCTGCAGAATACGTAGACTAGGAGTAACCTGTGAATTCCAAGAGAAACTTTCATACCTAGCAAATCGTAAGCAAATAATAGTCATAATATTCAATATCACGGTGCTTAAATGATAGCGAATTTGTTTCCGTAGGTACCGCCAATGCTCTGCACTGTCCCTTGCATTTTAAATAGGTCCTTTACTTTTATGGACTTAACACCTGTCTTCAAATCCTCATTCTTAATAGTCACAAAGTCATTCTTTGTGTGTATCTGTATAGACTTAGAAGTACCTCATCGCCAGCAGCTATTGCTAAGCCATTTCGACAGGCTCCAATAGCACTAACGGGATGCTAACTCTTAATTACTATCTTCTAAGGCCTAAATACAAGTTTCATGCCACTCCACCATACACTCCCATCGTCAAGTCTAAACACAACTACATTCTCCCCAACATCGAAATCCACTACCTTCTTTTTCTTAATCTCCTCATTTGTAATATCCGTAGCAAAATTCACAGTTTCGTACATCTCCACTCCCATCTACGATTCTACTCCTATCTGACCAGAATCATTGCTACCCCAGCCATAAAGTTTGTTGTCTGACATTAAAGCTAATGAGTAGCTGGCTGCTGATTTGATTGTTTTTACACTAACTCCATTCTATTGTCTGAAGTATTCAATATAGGAGTTTTTGGTGGGGATGGAATAGTTAGAGTTCTATCCGTTACCAAATACACCGTACTCTCCTCTGCCCCAGTTGTACACTTCTCCTTTCTTATTTATTACTGTTGAGAATGCTCTTCCAGCAGATATGCATGTTACTTTTGAGTGTTTCCTCAACTACTCAACAGGAGTGGGTGTATGGTGGCTATGGATGTCCCCATGACCCAAAGGACTCACAGCGCTAATGAATATGCGAAGGAAAGGGTTGAGCTTCCGACCTCCCCAACCAAAACTCCAGACGTCTCCATCATGGGTAAGGGCAACTGTATGTCGTTCACCACATACTACATCAACTACTTTGAGGTTATTTTTGTGAAAGAATTACACCATTTTAGGAGCGACATGCCCCTTCCCATGGTCATTATGCCCGAGTTGGCCGTCTTTCCCATCGCCAAACGTGTATAAATCTCTAGCATATAAGAGCAAAGATACCCAGAAGTAGTGATGAAAGCAGAATGAGAGGGTCCCATAACCGCTTTGGCCACCTGATTCTCGAAGGCTTACAAAGGTAATGGGATACCTTTATTTTTTCCAGGCCTTCCAAGCCCTTCGATAGTATTGCCCCACGTGAAGAGAGTTCCTCCTTTGGGTATCGCCTGTGTAGAGAATAGGCGTCTTGCTATATGGATCATAATTAAATAATTAATAAATATTCCATACTTATCTTCAGTAAAAATATCTGTTCGGAAGTAAACAAACACAAAGATACATATTGCCCAAAAGTTAATACGTAGCAAGGAAACAAAAGACAACGGAAATAACCAAATCAGAACTGTAGCAAATTTCCACTTATCAAGAAAGATTTTGCTAGGCAAACACAAGAAATTGTTATGATAAATTTAACCTGCCCTACCAGACAGACCCATATGTCAAAGAGTAATACTTATTTTAATGGGGATTATTGAAAACCTTTAGGACTACGAATGTGGGAGATAAGCCAAGTAGTGTGAACACGTAAATTAATGCTCAGAACTTATACACCGATAATTAAATATCGTCGAAATTAACTTTACTCAGCATCCTAGCCGGCGTTTCATTATTTTTGTAAAGAAGTCAGTAGCATAGCAACTAGTCGATTGTTAATAGTTGCCCTTCATTTATATTTCGACAAGAAATCAAGTTTATATAATCAGTTCGAGTAATTTTGTATAGGCGAAAAGCACATATGAATAAATCAACTAACATAACGAAAGCAATAAGCTCGAAAGAGGTGCGGTTGGATTGGATACCAGAGGTGTAAATGGTACGAAGTGTGATATTCAGTTTAGAGCCAGTCACACTAGCAATGTAGGATTACTCTCCCAACAGAAGACGGGCTTTCAATCCTAATCAGGACAATGGTATGCAACTCCATAGTAAGCACTACATTTGAGGCAGCTTGAGTCTGCTCGGTTATTCTTCTAAGAGGCGGAGGTTAGCAGCATGTTATAAATATTGGCACAAATCTACAAGAAACCCAAAGACATGTATAACTGTCTTGAAGTAAGCTTTATGTATGGTGTTCTGAGGCAGAAGGGACTGTTTGCAAGGAGGTAAGATAAGGGCTAATCAGAGTTAATCTACTCCAGACTAAAAAGCTACTGGCTGACTTGTTGGGGGAGAAGGCCACCAAAAAGGTTCATTATTCTTCTGAAGTTCAACAATAACCTGAATAACCACCAGCAGGAAGAGTGTTTAGAGTATATAAGAACACTTAAAAATACTTAAAGAACGATTACTCAGATACTCTGAGGATTGTGAAAGGAGAATAGGCGATAGATTGGGGTAAGGGTGTGAGAGGGATAACGAAGATAGCGGTAGTAACTGAGGCCGACTATAGTATATTGTCTTCCTAGACAAGTTTATAAAATGCCAAGAATGGCATAGATGGAATATGATCATAGATAGACTTTGCAGACTTGAGCTTTAGACTTATAAAACTTGAAGCGTTTTTAGGGGAATATTTGTCTGATAATATCCGCTAAATTCGTGTTTTTGGGTTGAAGCAATAAATATTTGTTCCGGGGTTTCTTATTTAACTTACTCCCATTCCCGATAGTAGGCAACTATTCATTTGTAAACAACCGATTCTTCAGGGTTGAGCGACACTTCGGTAGAACTAACTCGTTTTATTTGTATGTCCGACACTATGATTTAGATTATCGACAACGGTTCTTCTGAAGGATGTGCTTGGTGTGGGGTCGGAAAGTTTTACAGCGCTACACAGATAGAATATCTAGATCTTTTGGACACTACTCCCATCCAGAGAGTGTAAAGTTGATATCCTCGTAGGCCTTCATTAGTCGTTTGGTGTTCTAATCTATGGTGGAGAGGGGCTTTCTGAGCTTTGCTGAGGCTTTAAGTCTTTACATCCAACAGTTATTATTTAATCATACATGCAACCCAACCCACATTATAATCTTAAAAATTATTTTAGTCCGACCCCTTCATCCACAACAATACATATTAGTCATGCAAACTTAGAGAAATTCTAAATATTTGCTAATATTCTAATAAGGATTTCTCATTATGTTCGTTCTGTTATAAAATATTATTGACATTATCTCTTGGAATTGTTCGCATGCTTGATAAGCTTGAGTTATGGATCGTCCATGTACAATATTAATAAATACTATTCAACTCAATCGATCTAATAGTTAATAATTAATCAGCGTTTATAAGATGACTGTTGTTAATGATTGTTCAATGCCCTACCGAAGAGGATCAAACAAGTTTGTCTATCTGTATAGCAAGCATTCACGTTTAAGTATAGAGGTACCTCGTCGTTAATTATTTTTTGCTAGGGTTGGCTTAAAACTTTGTTCTTTAAAGTAACGTTTATTGAGAATTGAACTACTATCTAACCCTTTGTGAGAGACTTCGGACAAATAAAGTAGCAATAATATGGAAGATTATGAACTTGATGAACTTCTATTTCTAAATAACTTTGATCTAAACACACAAAATCCTCCAAAAACTGAGATAATTATACGTGGCGAGCAAACCTTGTCATGCCCTAAATCGGCTGATACATACATGCATACATAATTTTGATCTAACGTCAACACAATTTTATATTTTCAATGCTCACTTAGCTTAAGCATAGTCGAGTGTTAGCTTAATATTTGACTTTACTTAGCATATAACGACAAAATTAATCTTTTGCAATACATTATTTGTTTTTCCAATCTAAAATTTTGCAATCTAAGACATGCGCAAATAACAAATCCTTAGCTCATATCTTGTTTGAGAACCGAGAGCATATCAAATTATATGCTTTGACTAATTAAATTGCAAAAACAGCTGCTTGGAATCGATTTGTACGAGGAGATGCCTATTTCTTTAAAGATCTAGTGCTCAGGTATTGGTTAATTGTTCAAGCGAAGGGTTTAGTTATTACGTACGGGCTAAATGAGGCATTCAGTAAACTGTATTATCTTTATGCTAGATTATAAACATACTCAGAAACAAGCGGTGATCGGAACTGAGCCTAAACCTTGAAACGTGTGTTTACCAAATTATTTGGGTTCGGAAATAAATAAGCATCCCCTCCAACCCTCAAGTTGAATATTATTTGTAATTCGAAAGAACGAGGATAAGAACCTTTTTATTGAACGAACCAGAGCCCAAAGGAGCATCAGAAGAACCTACGGCTAACACAACGAAGTTTTTCTAAATAAAATTTATTGAACTGGTTTTTAAAGCAAAGAGATCTTGATTACCAATAATTTTATTCTTTAAGTCCAGCATGAGCTACAGCAGACCAGCAAGCAACATCCCACAACAGCCCAACCAGCCCCAGAGGTCAGTACCTCAACCCGTTCCCCAAGCAACTTCTCAGGGGATCTTACAAGGCAGCCAGATGAGAACCACTGGCCTCGGATTCAACAGAACCGACCTCGAAGATTGGGAGATCGACTAAACAGGTGTTCTTTCAGCCAACCTCAGATGGTCCTCCGGCATACGTAAGATTTTCCTCACGCAGCCTAAGGTCAAACCGTCGTTATATCGGGTGCTTCCGACCTTACCGACCTGGGAAGGTTCAAAAACATTCTCCTTGCACTCCAAACGGAGTTCGGTGGAATCGTCGTCGACCCAACCAAGAGGGATGAATTCAACAGAAGACTGATCCTTTTGGAGAATGAGATTGACGGTCTCATGAAACGAAAAATTAACTATTCGATTAGGGACGGCGAAGGAGGCTCAAGGTTCCTCGACTACACCAGTCTCCTCAACGAAAAGGAAAACCAAATCATCGAACTCGAGAAAAAGATTAACAATCTCGAAGAAAGACTCAGAAGAGCATCTCAAAGGGAACTTGAGTTGGAAAACCACGTCGTTGCTCTGACTGCTGATCTAAGAAGAAAGGACGAGATAGTCCGCTTTAAGAACGAGCAGCTCCTTGCTGAAGTCGCTGCTAGCAACATGTTCAGAGAAGCCTGGCTAAAGGTTAAACAGAGAGTTGAACAGAACAGAGCTCAGCTTGGCGGTTTAGCCAACACTTTGCTGGACGGCATCAATCTACCTGAAGTTGATATTAGACCTGATGCACTTGCAGGACAGGGATCCAGATCTGGTGCATACCAAGGCCAATCTCAGGGAGATAAATACAAGACCCAGTTGGTAGCGCTATTCAGAGAGTTCGAAAGACTCACTAACTCTCCTACCGGAATCACTGACGCTGACTTCGAAAGAGTTTTGGAAGGTTACCTCACGAGCATTCCTAACAGCCGATTCAAAGAGGTCACCACCCAGATGATCGAGAGAAAGAAGATCGAGGATAACTACAACAAGCTCAAAAAGTCATTCGGAGTTGCTGGCGGACTCTACAGAGCTGCTATCGATAGACTCAAACAGTCCAACCCTTCGCTCAGACTTGACGTTGATAGAGAGCTATTCGAATACTTGCAGAAGGAGAACGTCAATATCGAAAGAATCGAGAATGGAACCGCATACATTGAGATTTTCAAAGAAAAGACTATCGAAGTTCCTGTTCAAGACGCAAGAACTAAGCATCTGCTCCACTTGTTGGCAGTTCAACTCAAAAAACTGTCTACCAAGTACCCTAAGGTTTTGGCCGAAATGGATGTGAGACTCACTGAATTCTTCCAGCAGGAGCTTATCGACATCATTGAAGTCGACGAAGTTGATAGAATCGTGTCTATCGTCAAGTATGTGCCCCAAGTCGTCAAGGTCGAAAATGTCTACGCGTACTCAAGCGAAAAGTCCAAGAAGGTCGAATTCCACTTAAGAGTCCTTATCAAGGCACTGCTCGAAGAGTTGGAGAAACTCAAACGAAAGACCGGTGCTGTGCTTGAAATCGACGAGGGTATCATCGGAATGATCAACCAAGAGATTATGGGTGTTGTTGACGTCGATGACGTGCTGAAGGTGTTCAGAGTCGTGCCCAAGATTGTGGAGGTTGAAAAGATCGTGGAAAAGGTTGTTGACAGAATCGTCGAAGTGCCCGAAGTTGTGCCAATTGAGAAGGTGGTCGAGAAGATTATTGAAGTTGAAAAGATCAGGGAAGTCGAGAGAATAGTAAATGTGCCTATCGAAGTTCCAACCATTGTCAACAACATCGTTGAGAAAATCGTTCCCATCGAGCAAATCACTGAGAGGATCGTGGAAGTTCCTACAGTTGTAGAGAGGATCGTTTAAGTAAAGAGAGAAGTGCCTAAGATTGTTGAGGTCGAAAGATCTGTCGAAAAGATTGTGGAAGTCGACAAGATCATTCAAGTGGAGAAACAGGTTAATCACTTCGTTCCTGAAATCAAGGAAGTTCAAGTAGTCGTCGAGAAACTCGTTCCAGTAGAGAAGATCGTCGAAAAAATCGTGGAGGTTCCCACCTTCATCGAAAAGATAGTTGAGAAGGTTGTGCAGGTGCCGACCATCGTCGAAGTAGAGAAGATCGTTTAGCGAATCGTCGAGAGAATTGAGTACAGAATCGAGAAGGAAATGATTCCCTACGTTCAAATAGAGCACAGGATCGTCGAGAAGATCATCGAGAAGCCTGTCCCCATCATCCAAAAAGAAGAGAAGATTGTTCAAGTGCCTCAGATTATAGAGAAGATCGTTCAGGTTACCAACGTTGTTCAGGAACTGAAAGAAGTAGAGATCATCAGAGAAAAGATCGTTGTTCAGGATAGAATCAGAGAAGTCGAACGAGTAGTGGAGAAGGTTGTCCCTCTCATCAAGGAAGTTGAAAAAATTGTCGAAAGGAGAGTTGAAGTACCTGTCATCCACGAGCGAGTCGTAACTGTCCCCGAAATCATCACCAAGACTGTTGTGCAAAGAGTCGAGAATACAATCGTCAAGGAAGTATTCGTCAGAGAGCCAGTTATCGTCAAGCAGCCCTTCATCGTAGAGGTCGAGAAACTCGTAAACCACTATGTGGACGTTCCTAGGGTTGTCAAGCACATTGAGGAGAAAATCGTGGATGTACCTCGACACATCGAGAAAATCAAGGAAGTCAGAGTTTTGGTCGAGAAGATCATCGAAAAAATGGTGGAAGTGCCCAAGGTGGTCGAAGTCGAGAAGATCGTGGAAAAGATTGTGGTCGTACCAAGAGTTATCGAGAAGATTATTGAAGTACCCCAGATCATTGAGGTCCCCGTCGAAAAAATCATCATCCAATAGAGAATCAAAGAGGTTGAGAGAATCATACAGGTTCCAGTCGTCGAGGAGAAGATCGTGGAGGTCGAAGTCGTCAAGAACGTCTACATCGAAGTGCCACAGATCGTCGAACGAGTAGTCGAGAAGGTCGTCGAGGTTCCGAGACTCGAAGAAAGAGTCATTACTAACGAGGTTGTGCAAGACAGAGTTGTAGAGGTGGTTCGAGAAGTCCCAAGAGAGATCGAAGTCGAGAAGATCGTAAACAGCTACATCGAAAGAGAGAAGATCGTCGAAATCGAAAAGCCAATCGTCGTGCCCGTGGAGATCCCCGCTCCTGTCGACAGAATCATCGAGAAATTAGTCCCCGTCTACGAAACAGTGGAGAAGATCGTTCAAGTTCCTCAGGTTGTCGAGAAGATCGTGGAGGTTAGAGTGGAGGACATCAGAGTCCATGAACTCGTTCAAGTTGTCCGAGATGTTGTAGTCGACACCAATGTTGTCGAAGTGCCTCGCGACAGGGTTGTCATCCAAGAGAAAATCAAGGAGGTCCCCACCATCAGAGAGAAGATCGTCCCAGTACAAAACATCGTACAGGAGATTGTGACTGCCCAGCAGGTAGTTGAGAAGATCGTTGAGAGGACCGTCCAAGTCCCCAAGGTCTACGAAGTCGAGAAGTTGGTCGAGAGACTCGTAGAAGTTCCCAAGATCGTAGAGATCGAAACCCTCGTACCACAGCTCGTGAGAGTCAACCACTACGTACAGCAAATTGTTGAGAAGATTGTAGAGGTGCCAATCATCATACAAGAGCTCATACAGTCAGTCGTTGAGAAAGAAAAGATTGTGGCTGTTGAGTCCCAAGTCCCCAGAATCGTTGAAGTCGATAGACTTGTCGAGAAGTCAGTGCTGGTCGAGAAGTACAAGGAAGTCGTCAGAAACATCAACCACATCGAGCAAGTTCTGCAGGTTGTTGAGCGTCTAGAACAAACCCCGGTCCCAGTTCACACAAGAGAGTAGAAACTTGTTGAGGTGCCTCACATTCTCGAGAAAATCGTCGAGAAGATTGTCATCATGCCTCAGATCGTCGAGGTTCTCAAGTACGTTCACGAAGTAGTGGAAACCGAAGAACTCGGAATCGCTGTCGGAGTGGATGTTATGACCCACGAACAAAAATACAAGATCCTCGTCAAGGATCTCAAGTCAAGCCTCGATCTGATCCTTGTGGAACTCAGAAAGCTCAAGAGCGCCAACCCTGCCCTCAGACTTCAGATCGAAATCATCGAGAGATTCCTTACCTAACTCGACAAGTTCATCTTATTCCCCAAGATCGTGCAGGTCCCCGTCGAAAAGATTGTAGAGAAGACCATCGAAGTCGACAGAATAGTTAGAGTCCCAACCCAGGACGAGCGATCCCTCAAGATGTAGCTCACCCTGTCCCTGCTCGTGGAAAAACTCATCATTGAGCTCAAGAGAATCAGACGACAGAACCCCAACCTAGAACTCAACCTTGAAGATGACGTTAGATTCATCTTCTTCGGAGACTTTGACAACAAGGGTACCCAGGTAGTCAACGAGGACCTCAACGCTCAGTTGAAAACATTCTCCGACGCCATTTACAGAAAATTCCAAACTCTGGGCGATTGGACCCAAGACCATATGCTTATGCTCAACAGCTTCCTACAAGAGAGATTTGCGATGGCCAATATTGTCAAGAATGCCAATCTAGAAATCGAGAAATCCAGACAAATTGGCGACAAGAGACTCGAGGGACTTAGAAGATTCAAGGGAGAGAAGATTGCATACGAAACCCTCATCAGGCAGCTCAACGACAGTCTACCCAGAGTTCTCACTCTCACACGTGGAATATCTGAGGCAAGAGACATCAATACCACTCTCGAAGGACTCCTCAGAGACTCTGAGAAAATTATTGTGAGCAGCTCTATCAGCAGCGAGCCAATCAGATTGCTTGGGGATCTTTAAGTCAATGATGCTAGAGTTGGCAGCGCTCTTAGAGAGAGGGATAACGAGATCCTGGCTTTGAGAGAGAGACTTATTGCTCTGTAGAGACACAAGTCAGCACCTATTGCAAACGAACTGAACGAGCGAACAATACTGCAGCTCAAAACCGACAACACCAATCTGAAAAACGAGATCAACCACCTTAAGAGTATTACTGACGCCGGAATAATGAACAGCTTGAGAGGCAATTTAAAGTCGATCGAACAGAAAAACTTCGAGCTTGAGCAGGAGAAATCTAACCTGACCTCTGAACTCAGAAACCAGAAGAACTAATTGGAGGCTAAGCTGAACATTGCACTAGGGTAAATTGAGCAACTTAAGATTCAGTTGGGTCAAACTTTAACTGCCCAGAGAGCCAGCGAAATCGGAAGCACACCCACAAGAATTTATGATCAACCAAATAGGAACGTTGCTTAGTCAGGAGCTACTACAAGATTCTCAACCACTTCTGGTCTTCAATCTCCTAACCCAACAACTCTTCCCAGCCCAGGACAAAGAATCACTAGCCCAGGTGATGATATTAGAATGGTTGAGTCAGGATACAGAACAACTGGAGGAGATCCGTCTAGATCTGGAGTATCCACTGCCTACCAACCAACCGGAAGAACCACAGGAGGAGTCGGGTCTTCGCAGCTAACCTCAAGTGGCAGAGATCCCACCACAACAAGCACCTACGGAACCCCAGGAGGAGCAACTGGCGGCTCTATTTCAGGCGGAAACGTCTCAGGATCTTCTACTGGTCCCACATATCAGACCAGACCTGGTGGAAATACTGGCACCGGATACCAATCAACTTCGGGCACTGGTTACAGCAGCACTGGAGGAGCCGGCCAGACTACCTACGGCTATGGAACAGGAAGCGGAAGCGTCGGAGGATCTTCAGTCTCTGGCTCAAATATCGGAGGAACTTCATACGGCACCACTGGCGGCGCTGGCTACACAGCAGGCTCAACGATTGGAGGCACAGGCAGCAGTGGCATGACCACTAGCTACGGAACTGGAGTATCAGGTGGAATCAGTGGCGGAATTAGCGGTGGGCTGACAAGCTCAGTAACCGGAGGTTCAACAGGCATCGGCGGAGGCTTATCTTCTTCGGGAAGATACACTTCGACCATCGGAGGAGCCACAGGAGCGACCATCGGAACAACTGGAACTACTGGCACAAGCAGCATCAGTGGTACCAGCGGCACTGGAACCAGTGGCACAGGAACCAGCTACTCTTCATACAGATATGGACAAGGAGGAAGCGGAACTGGAGGAACTGGAAGGCCATGACCTATAGAACAGATTGTATTGATATAAGTATCACCTTCTCTGGGGACTTGGATTGGCGTGTGCTAGGATGCTATGCCCTCACCGAGCGACGTGCATTTGCTAAAGCTTGCTGCTGAGAAAGTTATCGAAATCCTACTTGGATAGCTGTCCCTCATGCCTAATCACAGGCAGCGTCAGTTTGCGTTGGTGTGATTGTATTTGGGAGAACTTGCTGCGATGCTGCTGTTTTCTCTTGGAGTGAGCGAACCGGTCTGCCGAGGTTCGGATGAAGAAGTACTTGAGGTACTTATCTGTGGTGGAATCGTAGGTGGGGAGCTTGGACTAGGCGAAGTTGACACAGTTGAGGACGAAGCCCTACTCCTTCTGCCTGTGTTTAGTTTTGTTTCGACGAAACCTAGCAGTGGTTTTGTTTTTGTAGTTTTCCTTCTATGCCATAGGAACAAAATATAGAAATACGACTAATACTTACTAATATTTGAACTGAATAGAATTAAATTGACAAATAACATAAAATAGATGCTTGATGGATAGGAACAGCACTGCTAACTAAATACTTTTAGAAAAGGAGTTCCTTGTATCCAATTTTCAGCTCAAAATGAATGAGCAGGGTTAAGATAACAAATATTGAAAGAATCATAAATTAATGTATTATCTTTGAGAAGAAGAAAGAACAATTAAATTAATTTAAGACAAAAAATATCAATTTAATTAATAATGATTTCGTTAATTAACGAATTATTAGCTGGGGCACAGTTTTTGGTCAGAATAGGTAACTGGCGGATATCAAGGCCCACACCAAACACAAAAAACAAAGCAAACAATAAAAACACAAAACAAAAATTCAGTTTCTCAACTAACAAAAATTCAAGCTTAAGACCTTTCGAAACGTCATTGTCGTTGCTGACCTAACTGACCCGCTTGGGGACGTTAGTGGAACTCCCCCTCGAGCGGTCCCCTTAACTAATGAGATGCGTAGGTGAGACGAGTAAAACTCAATTTAGGAAAAACTAACTTGACACATACACCCCCGTCTGACCAGTCGTGATTATATTGATTAAAATGAACTTTACGAAATGTGTTGGATTAATAATTGGTTTTTATTTTATAAACTCTGTTGTGTGTTGCATTTAAATTAATAAAAATTCTATCCTAAAATCAAAAGCGATGTACAAATAGCTAAACAAATCATATTACTTTAAATAGATATATCTAAATTTCCAAAAATATTAGCACATCAACTAAAATAAAAAATAGACTTCTCTCGTACGCCCCCAGAGGATTTTGCGCTGCGATTAGGCTATTTTACTTAAAATCTAAGCAAATTTTCCATGATTGAGTAAGAGCGAGCCAGGTTTAGTGAAAATTCTAGTAATTTCAACTTGAAGACAAAAAAGTAAATAACATTAAATTTAGTTTAAGGAAACATTTTAATTTAGAACCCATAAACTTACTGTTTCAATTTGGCGAAGTGCCTTTAAATTTAATTGATAGCGAGATGTAAACTGATTCAAAATGGGAAAACAATGAAATAAACCGATTCGTTTTGGTGGGGATTAAGTTAGTAATTACTCACATTTTTGAGAACAAACATTCCTACAAAACTCTTTAAGAGAAATACACCAGAATATCCAAATAAATGTAAGGATAAATAATTAAAAATAAACACCAACCATACATACCATGTCCAATCACACAATAATTTTGCTATCAATAAGCTTCCTGATGAAATAGGCCTGAACTACAACAGTAAAAACAATTAAAACTGTCTCCACTAATGACAGTTTTAAAAATGTTTCAGAGTGTCTAATCTATGTATTCCTGTAATCTTCCAGCCACTTCAAACTTCCAACTGGGTCCTACAATAACAAATGTTTCTTACTCTAAACTTCTCAACTATGCTCACCAATTTAGATGACATGGGATCCAAACTTTATTGAGCTGGGGGATTTACCCGGGTAAGCATTCTTTCCACTCTCACCATTGTGTATATTCTTCTATCGTATAAGTTCTCAAAACTGAGGTAGAAGAGAGGGCGGTGTTATAACTGGAGACGACTGAACATGTAGATCTTTTTATCGACGAGAGGCATCACCTGCTTAGAAGTCGTCCCTACTGTTAGTCTTAAGTAGGTGTTTTGGGATGGCCTTATCGGTCGATTATAAGCGCCATCCACCTCAACGAATACCTTTATCTAAAGTATGAGAATTCCATCATCATCAACTTTGTTCCTCAAGTCAACTACGAATGTCTGATTGGAAGAATCTTCAAGGACGAAATGGAATTATTCCATGTTGACTATTCCGGTAGATACGTGGGAATCTTAACGTTACTTTCTAACCCACTCAGATTATTGTCCAAATATGATTTGTTTTGCTTACTGATTTAACTCCAGTTCTTTCAGTTCCCTCTGTCTTTATTATATCTCTTATGGGTCTGAGTTGTATGTTGACTCTCCTGAAATGCTTTAACTTGATATGGTGCTTCGAGTTTGAGAAGAGGAGTTTTATTATGGGGGGAGTTCCTTCCATTAACTATCTTAGTTGGTATTGGAGTAGAGTTTGAGTTGTTATATTGGTGTATCGGAAGGTTTGATTTAAGAGTCGGTTGGTTCTTGTTCAGGGACAGGCTATGCTATTGTGAAGACCAAAACGAAAATTAAAGTGAGTCTGCTAAAGAATGTCAAATTAAACAGCATGTTTGATAATAAATATAAATGCGTGGGGAATAGTCTCGACGGCTTCCACTCAAACAAATAAACTTCAAAATTGTCTGATATCATAAGGGTGAGAGTACACGAAACTCAATTAATACAATTTCATTCTTTCTTTTTCAATATCCTTTGTAGTTTCAACTCAGTCTGGGAGTCTAGTCTGAAATGGTCTCTCAAATCTTGTCTATTTATAGGTACTTCCGATATTCTTTAGCTCATATCGACAGCTGAATCTTACATTTGAGCAGATTGCTCCTCGTTGTTCTTCTTAGCACCTGAAGTTGCTGATAGCTCTAGATTCTAGAATACTTGGACATTTGTTGTAAATACCACTCCATTTGAGTTTCGAGTTATCCATGGAGCTTAGGGTTTGCACTCCACCTTACTAGCCACAAACTCTAGGAGGAGCTAATGATCGAACTCAGGAAGTAGTTATGGAGGGTCAAGCTATGGAAGACTTAACTGCAGATTGATGTCGGAGGTGGCATCCCCTCGAAGTTTAATTTTAATTGGTTTGAAGAATCTAGCCAGTTGTCTGTCCGGATCTTGTCTTGAACTGTTGAGAGTCTTTAGTTAGGCTTGGCATAGCTCAATATTATCGACATCGTTGACGAGCATCTTGAATTTCATTAGCCAGTTAGCTTAGGTTTCCTGTCTGGGTACTATCTTGTCGAAGTGGTCCATCGCAGCCGTCTGGTCCTATATTAGTAAATGGTTACCCCTAGTGCCAAATAGCACATCGACATACAGAATGTCACTTCTGATGTTGTCCATCCGAACTATTCCGCTTCTTAGTCTTCACTATCTTCACTCATAATTTTCTTTTATTCGTTATTGGATTTCCTCTTTAATTCTATCGCTTTACTGAAGTACTCAAGGGCGTTCTCATAGTTTCCACGTGAGGTCTCTGTAGCAGCTAGAAGAACATGCAAATCCATTATTTTGAAGAATTTGCCCTATGTCTTTTTTGTGTTCAATAATTTGTGTATTACTTCATAACAAGAGTTGTAATTGTCAGTAGATCGACTCTGTTAGAGGTTACGAAGGAGATTGACGATTATTGAATCAATTATGAAGGCGGAATCTCCTGCCTGTTTATCGTAGAGTTAGAGACACTAGTAGCACTGGGATAGGTTACCCAGCAGAAAGTAGCATTTGGCTTTAGTTTAAATTATGTCAATATCGTTTATCAGATCAGAACCATGAGAAAACGCAGATAGACAGTCCTCGTACGCACAATTCTGGAATAGTAAGAAACCAGCATATTTATGGATGAGTGGGTCCTATGGCCTTAAAGTAATGTATTTCTGGAGGTCAAGGAAAGCTTAGTTCGGGTTTCCCTCCATTTGTAAACATTTGGCTCTTTAGAGATAGGCTTTGGCAAATGATTCTTAGAGATTGATTGCTACACTCAGATCTTGGATCGACTGGGAGAAGTTCCCACAGCATGCGAAGATTAGTCCCCTGACATAAAAGTATTTGGGAATGTTATCTTCACTCTTTTCGATGGCTTTATCAATATCTGCAACTGCTCTATCGAAGTCATTTACGTACAGATTCATAACAGCACGATGGAAGTAGACATTGGAAATGTGGTTATTTGATAACTGAGGGAGGTAACTCACAGCCTTATCGAGATTACCTCTAATTTTATCCACAATATCTGCTTCCTCTGAGAGAATATACTGTTGAGTCTGACAGAGAGATTTGTAGAGGTAGGGTTAAGCTTTGTGAGGGTAGAGTTAGATGGCTTTTTAGATGTACGTTAGAGAATCAGGAAACTCTTAGATAGCTTTAATTAGACACATATTGTATTCCTTGGTAAAGTCTTAATGGGGTAGTTTCAGTTATTTGTAGAAATCGTCAAACTTTTTGTAGTCTGCTTGGGCAGCCTTAAGATCATTCAAACTGAAGTAACCGAAAGCACGGTAGAGATGTAGGAGAGGTTTGAGGAACTTATATTTGTCTTTATTTTTCTATTGTACTTCAAATAGGTGTTTTGAGTAGTCTCCTCTGCTGAGGAAGTTTGTGTATACTTATATCCCCTACTTGTACTTCTTTTTCATGAGAAGGAGTGTACCCTAAACAAAACTCTTCCAATCCTCCACGCATGTCTTATCGATGTCTAAGTGATCAGCACGAGCAACAACATGGTAGGCTTAGTAAAAGTCTTTCTCTTCTATTCGAACTTTCAAAATCTACTGTACTGACCTAGCCACATAGATTGGGTTGTTATCTAACTTTATGGCTTAGTCAAAGCTAAGCAGAGCCTATGATATGTTTTTATCCTTTAGATGCACCTTTCCTCTGTAATAGTGAGCCTCTGGACTGTTGCTATCGATTTATAGGTATTTCTGTAAATCTAACAAAGCTTATGTTGTCTATCCCAACTCATAAAGAGCAACACCCCTCTTTAAATACACCATATTTGCTAGGTCTGTGTTGAGTGCTTTGGATAATACTTCTATGGCTTATTGGTATTTGGTTAGAAAGGTAAGACATTAAGCTTTGGCAATATATGGGAATCCTTTATGAGGTTGTATCTTAATAGCAGCGGAGAAGTCTAAAGTAGCTTACTGATAAAGCTCAAGCTTCATACGCAACTTCCCTCGGTATACCATACAATCATAATCTTAGGGGAAGGTCGTTAACCCATGGGAAAGCTATATTAAGAGTTTCTTACAATATTTAGAGCACTTTCATACTTCTACAGTTTCTTGTAGGCTATGGCGATGAGTAAATAGGTATTTTTCTTGTAGTCAGGATGATCTTCAATAAGTTAGTAAAATATGTTTATCGCCAGCTGCAGCTGCCCACTATTCATAAAGCATACTCCCATAAGATATTGAGCTTACGGGAGTTTCTTTATTGTAAGTACCTTCCGAAATGTCTCAATGGCTTTATCAAGCCTCCCCTATTTATTAAATCGTTTTCCTAACTCCAGAAGATTTTGAGTAGAGTTATCTTCAGTATCATCCCGACTGACGTAGTTCCTCGAAATAGAGATGATTCGTTTGTGTTTATGTTCGTATGGGTTAGATAACGAACTCTTGGGGTATCTGTGGAGGCTAGGCGAATTGTTATGAGCAATGCTACCCGATCTCATTTTGTTGGACCTGTCTAACACTGACTGTCTCCTTTCAGCCATTTTACTCTTGGAATAGGGGTTGCGTTTGACTACATCTTCGGAATGTTAGTAGCGTAGGTTAGGTCCCTGCTGTCTACTTTTTCTAATCACATCATTTACTGTTATTTTTCTCTACAAATATGCTGCCACTTTCTGCAGATTGGCCTGTGCTCCAGTATATACTATTCCACGTTATGGCTTTTTCTGAAATGGGTTTAGTACGTTGATTGTCTGAGAGTCAGCAGCCTCTGAATGATATGTTTGTTTGGTGTGTCGATCGAGTGTATGCTGCAAAGTGTCGAAGTATTCCTTAGGGAGGTATGGTTGTAAAAGCCTTATGCGAGGTTTCCTGAGTTTGGAGCCTTGATCCATCAGCCGGTTATAGTTATATATTCATAGGCAATACTGGATGGTTATTATATTATGAACACACAACGGAAGGAGTCCATACAGTCTAAGAAGTGCTAAATCTGTGGTAAAGACGCAGAGGATACATGTGGTGGATGCCAGAAAGTTTACTACTGTAGTTAGGCACACCAGAAGAAGCATTGGAAGTTGGTTCACAAGCAGGAGTGTAGGAAGAGGCCATAAATCACTTAAGCAGCAACCCCTAAAGGATACTCGAAAGCAGTGGAGAAATCTAGAGAGTCTGAGTCTATGATTGAGATTAGGAAACAATACCGGAAGAGATATTACTAGAGTTTTTCAGTTGACAAAATGTAGGAGTGTCTGAATGCTGCTAAAATACTAGAGGAGCTGGAATAGAAAAATATAACCACTTCCTCTAAGCAATTCGACTTGTTCGAACATGGAGCAACTGTATGCCTAGTCATCAAAACATACATTCTGCTCAATTAAAAACTTACTGCCAAACTTAAGCTTGAGAGTTATATAAGAGATAATAGGATATTGGAGGATGTTAGCTTCCTACCATCGAAGACTCAATATACACCAGAAACAAAGGAATACTTTGAAAAGAAACTTAATCTAATGTCTACCCTTGCTAACCTTAGTTACAACCTGGGACTGCCTTGTATTAACCTGTACATACGGTATACTTAGAATATTGAGATGGTATTTGGGGAGGATTCTATTTAAGCAAGCAATTGCTATTTCCTAGTTGGATGCTATTATGCGGAAGAGGGGCATCTCCTGAAGGCAATTGCCTGTTTTAAGAGATCTGCTCAGATAAGAGGATAATAGGCTGGAGAGTGCTATTTTAATATGGGTGTACTCTACAAAAGACTAGGGAAAAACAACCGTGCGATAGATATGTTCAATAAAGCATTACAGAAACGATGCGAGCTTTATGGAGACTTCACAAATGAAGTTGCTGAGGTGTATGAGAATATTGGGATAACGTATCTGTAGGAATTCGACTTTAAGACAGCAATGAATAATTTTGAGTCGGCCTACACCATAAGAAAGAATGACCCTCTGAACCCTGACTTTAAGCGTTTGACTTAGTTGATAGTGTTCCTGTACAAGAAACTAGATGCATATATAGCGAGTGGGACCATAAATATCGAGAAACCTGAAATATTCACCCATCTGAAGGAGACCATAAAGTTGAACAAAAAGTTTGAGACAGATGTGAAGTAGAAATTAAGGGAATATGATGATCTGAAGGAGAAGGGGGTACCTCAGGAATGGAAGGAAGAGTTTAAGGATTTGAAGGAGAAGAAGGAGTTTAAATTCGACCCCAGTAAATTCCTACAACTGGATAAGATTGATCCTCAGGCCAATATGGCCAACCAATAGGTGAAGGAAGAGTAGAAGTCCAAACAGCCTAAACAACCGAAAGAGGAGGTGCAGCCTGAGAGTCTCTACCAGATAAACATATCTCCTGAACTGATCGCAAAATTGAATGCTTTTTAGACTTACCATCTATCTGAGTTGCAGTTGGAGCTGGAGGAGTGCCCTACACAGTATAGGGCGATTGTGACTGCAAACGGGAGTAAATTTTTGAGGGCTTTGGATAAATAAAGAGCTCGTATGTTTAGAGACGCTAATCCTCATATATTCGGGTAAGTGCATATTGCTAACCAAAGCGCAAAGGTTAACGATCAGAAGAAGAAGAGGACCCTGACCCCACCCAAATTAGATCTGAGTAAGGCTGCTTTAAAGCCTAATTCTGAGGCATTAGTATGATGAGTTGAAGTTTGATCTGTTTAGTATTTAAAAGATGAGTTTGTTTATGTACCTTCTGGTGGCAGTGGCAGTATATTGGGCTCTGGCGAGTGTGGGGTGTTATTTGCACCTGAAGAAGCAGTTATATGTGAAATTACCCAAGCTATTTTAAACAAGAACATTGGAGGAGAGATTTCAACCTTTCTTACGAACAGATTTCGATAGTTGGGATAAGCAGAAGATCCTAAGGAATTGTTTCTTGATGGTTCCCTACAAACTGTTCCTGCGTATTTCGCTCTCTATTTAGTTCTTGCTGTTGTATCGACAACTGCCATCCAGATATACGTCATCGTATTAATCGAAAAAATCTATGGAAAGCAGGTGGCCTCCCTCAGAACCTTCTTCACTTGGTATATGCGGATAGTTGTACCTGTAATACTCAACCTTATATGCAAAACTACATAGTAGAATGTTAACCCACCCTCTGCAGAGAAGGAGCCAATATATATAAGCAACCATATCTGTTGGTTTGAGATAACCTACTTGATTACTACTAAATGGCCTATCTCCTTTTTAGCTAAGAGTGAAGTGGAAAATATTGGAATGATAGGAACCATCGCCACTTTTGCGCGTAGTCTTTACGTAGACAGAGACAATACTGAGAACAAAGGGTAAACTCTGTCAAAAATCAAATAGAGGGTAAGTAAGGCTCAGATGGGTCTGGAACCACCCCTGTTTATCTTCCCCTAGGGGACTGTCTCCAGTGGGAAACAAGTAATCACATTCAAAAAGGGAGCTTTTTAGGCAATGAGCCCAATCAAAATACTGGCTCTACAGTACGAGTGCTAAGGATTTGAAATGATGATGGATGTGATTGGACAGCTCAATCATATTCTGATAATGATGTGTCACTCCCCCACTCTCAAAGTAAAAGTAATTAATGGGGTAACCCCTAAAGATACGAATGACCCTATGGAATATGCTTAACAATGTCGAAATACCCTCGCTAATACCCTCAATATTAAGCTAAGTTAGAGCAGGTTCCGTGACTATGTGTAATACAAAGAACTTGTAATTCCCAAATCGAAGAGAGTCACCCATAAATAGTAATGATTACACATTAATCAACTTAACTCACAATTACTCCTTGTACATTCTCACAATAGTATCCCTGACCTATTTAAAACTCTCAGCCTTCCTTACAGATATTCTCTCCAACATTAAGTGGTATTCTTTCAGTTTTCGTAGCATGTCGCTTTCTGCTATCTTGAGTTATCTCCTGAACTCCTGCGCTTCGTCTGCTTCCCTCTCGTACACATCCAGCAATCCCATTACTTATTCTTGCTGGCGAGCATACTACTTGTTATGCTGCTATATCCGATAGTCTAACTCCTATCCTTTGGTGGTTAGTTGCTGCAAATTGTCTTTCTTATGGTGGTAATCTCTTTCCCCTTTCTCAAGTTACTACTTCAGTTTTGTTATTTTTGTGTCAAGCTCTTTGCTGATACCTTTATGTTGGTTGAGAATGGCCTTAGTCTTTTAGTTCTCTTAAGTGGCCCTTTTGAGTTCTTTTTAGAGCTCTATCTTCTATCTCTTAGCGTACTCAGATAGGCCACTGCAGTACATCTTCATCCTCTCCACCTAGTTACTCCTTAACTTCTAGATTGAATCGGAGGATGTTCTAGCGTTATCGGATAATAGTCCGATGAGTTCTGCTTGGGAGATGAACCCTAGATAGAATTAGAGTCCCCTACTTCTGAGGAGCTATTTGTGTTACTCAATTTTACTGTTGAACTCATCCACACATTTCTGTGCTTATATATACTTTTGCTGGATTTTAGTGCATTATGCGTTGAATGACTGGGTGAGCCGATCATCTTTCTGTTTTAGATCCTTAATTCTTTACTGGAAGGTTTGGATCTAAAGGTTGATTCTCTCAGCCTCCTGAACCGATATCTCCTGCCTCTTAATTTCCACCTCTAAATCCTTTATCTCGTGTTCTAACCCAGTGGTTATGACCTATAGTTACTTTATTTAGTTATGAGTCTATAGTGTCTCCTTCTAGGTATGATTGATTTCATTCTGGATGCTGATGTTCTATTGTTTTTAGCGATCTGCCTGTCTCTGTAGTTTCTCTATTCTGCTTCTGATTATGGAGACATCTGGCTGACTCTATTCAAGGTTCTTTATTCGTAACTCTATATTGACTTTCTACTCCTGTAACACTTATAATTCGGATTGGAGGCGGTTGAGCTCTTTCATATTTAGAGTCTATATTTAGGCGAGATCGTTGCTATTGTCCATAAAGCACTTCAAAATCAGGTCGTCAAGGCCAGGTTCAACATTATCCTCAGCCATTACAATCTTCTTTCTTTTTTACACATGATAACTGCATACCCCTGCCATCCAGGACAACAGTGCTAGACAAGAATTCCAAGTGTGTGGGGCCCCTACCGGTTTGAACAGGTTAGGATTGATGTTGTTGTAGTAGCCTATCTGCTTGAATATCTAGGGAATCATCTACACCTAGAGGTTTGTGTTCTAAAACTTGCCATCAATTATTCTCAGAAAACTCGCTACTATATCGATGAGCATGCGTTGAGTAGGCTTCTGGAGGAGGTTGGTCATGGACAACTGTTTGTGGATTTAGAAATGTGGGACCTTCTCCAGTACAGTTATTATGTGGGTTGCTAACTACCCATTATCCATACGAGGCTTTATGGCTCCTTTGTTCTGGCCTGCACTATGATCAATGCTGGGTCTCCTCCATTTAGCACCCTTACTGTCTTCGTTGCTACTGCTGGTGTATGTCCTTCTGGGTTGCATGGGTTAAATTCAAATTTTATAATTAGCAGTAGCAGAATAGATTGCCAAATGCTTTTTTTGAATATCAAAGGATGAAAAATCAGTTAAGTATAAGCTGGCACTCTCTACATCTATTCTTTTTACTTATCACCGATAATTTACATCTTTTGCAGTAAGTCAACCTTCCCAGGTCTTTTGCGCAGTGGAAACAGTATGCACAGGATGTATCATTATGTTTTTTCCTACAGAGTCTGCATTCCTCTAATTCCTATTTTTCCACAACGACTATATCCTCTAGCTCCAAACACGTCTTATTCGACTCTGTGTCTATGGTGTCATTCAAAATATCAGGTAGCGAAGTCTTACTGGTCACTGAGATGTTGGTATTCATTTTGAGGGAGCTCAAAAACTGCATGATCTGACAGGAGAGTATTTAGACATGGGTCGATAATTAGAGTTCAGTAGTTTTAGAGCATGATCGTACCAGCTGGGTATATGCCTAAGTGAGCTGTATTTAAAAGTTCTTGTAGATAGAGTTGAATACCTAATGGATGTGAGCTAGCATGCAAATTCTATTTATTTAAGGACAGCGCAAATCGATATGAAATTTAACAAACAACTCATCAAAGTGAGGAAATCAGAAGAGGGAGCCGAGCTGGAAGAAGTTTGTGCCAGGCTCAAACCCAACCATAGTTACTGTCTGTTATCGAGTGCCTGATCTTATGGAGTCTAAGTAAATGGTTTTGGGGGGATCGATTATTTTGACTTTCCTCTCGTACACCTTCTTCTCCTCCTCTAAACTGATGAGTTTCTTGAGGGATATCAGGTTGAAGTATTACGTGTGGGCCGCCTCCGCTAATAACTGTTCCTGAGTAAATTACTAATGGATGTACTTGTAGCTGCCCTATTTCTCAGGTTCTGCTTTCTTCAACTTTTTGACTGGTTTCTTCTGCTCTATCTCGGCACCTTTCCGCTTCTTCGCCCGTGATTAGGAAGCGGACTCTGGCTCCTATACTGCCTCATCCTCCTTGTCGTCGTTGTCGTTCGACAGGAAATCACTATCGAACTCGTCTCTTCCGGAAGAGCTCTGCACGTAGTCCTACTCATCATCCTTTTACATATTCTCTGCCTCTCCGAAGTACCTGTTATTTTTCCAAAAATGGTCGTCATCCTCCTATTGCTATTTTTTCCTTGCCATAAGATAGTTCATCTTCTACCCTCTTCTCTTCCTAAACTCCATCGTCTTCACTGCTGGTTCCTTTATCTCTTCCTCTTCCGACTCCTCTTAGGATCCAGATTCCTCATTATCTGATTCCTAATTTTTGGAGTTTGAGGATGGCGATACAATCTATTCTTCAGATTTATCACCAGCTGGACCGTTGCTCTATTACTCATCTGATTAAGGTTTGTTTGTTTTGAGGGGTCGGTTGGGCTTTTTTGAGTTTTGTTTTTCTGGCGCCTTCGATCTTCTCATTTATCTATTATATAAACCACTGGTTGCTATTCCTCATAATTGAATCAATGTTATATTACCTGTGTACAATAATGAGGATACATCAATCTTATGTAACTCAATTATTATCCAAATAACCTCCAATAAATAAGTGCTCAATCATTATTTGATGCCGATATTTATGCCGCGTCCCCTCCGAAAATACATTCCCATCCCTATATATCTTTAAATCGATGTACCTCAAACTTACACTCTTATTACAAAAGTAAAATCCAATTAGATTATTATATCTTTCCTTGAGTGGAAGCTGCTGTTAAGCGTTTGTACCGAGAGAATATAATAAATTAAGATGAAAACAATAACTTTCTATCTTGCCCTATTAGCTCTTGTACTCTCTGGTACGACAGATTGCCCCTGTATCAACACTGTCAGCACATCAGGTACAGGAAAAGTCTTGGCTACCCCTGATATGGCCACTTTCTCAGTCTCAATCTCAGAAACTCGCCCAACCACTCAGGCAGCATCTCAAGCAGTCAATCAGAAGACCAGCCAAGTCCTCGCTGTACTCGCCAATAAAGGAGTTAGACAAAACGATATCAAAACCACTCAACTCAGTGTCTACCCAACTTACGATTATCCTAATGGAAATCAAGTTTTGAAAGGACAACAGGCTACTCAATCGGTCGATGGAAAGCTTAGGAATGTCCCTGCTGATGGCTCAACTGTAGCCAGCCTGATTGATGCTTTGGCTGGTATTGATGGGATTACAGTTTCTAGCGTCAACTTTGACGTTGAAAAGAAAACGCCGTTGAGAGCCCAAGCAAGAAGAATAGCTTTCCAAGAGGCAAAGGTTAAGGCAGAACAATATGCTCAACTCAGTGGTCAACCCTTAGGAACTCCTTTCTCGATTGACGAAAGTCCAGTTTACGACAACAGGCCCGTCTTTTATGCTGCGAGAGCTATGGCTTCGAGTGACTCCAGCTCATCTGCGAGCGTTCCAACTGGACAGACCGAAATTTCAATAGACGTCAAAATTGTTTGGAATATTGCTTGATGAATATATGAGAAATCGTTTCTTACTGATTACATAACTAGAGTATGAACCCTCTGACAAGAAGGTCTTCGGATCTGATGGTAGAGAGTGTTCAGGTTCAATTAGATGCAAATCCATAAATTTATTTAGCATATCTTCGCTCAGACCCTTTTTGAAACTAAAGTGTCCAGTGAGACTGAGCTTCGATTAAGTTTAATGCTTAGAGGAGGGGAAAGAGTTTAATCAATCTAAAACTTAGAAAATAAGTTTGACCCCCACGCACCCAGGTAAGACTATTGTAAACCGTTTGAAAAACTTCTATTTTCATACCGGGTCTACAAATGCCGAGGGATAGCCATAATGTATAATTATTTTACTCGGATAATACAATGAAAACTATTATTCTTAGTGTGGCGATAGTCTTGTTGGTTTCAGCTCAAAACGATCAGAAGTGCTGTGGATTGAGCACAGTCTCCACCGCAGGGAATGGAAAGGTGAGCGCTACCCCTGATATAGCTACTTTTAGCGTTACTGCCTAATCAACGAAAGAAACTTCTAGAGCTGCCTCCACTGCTGTCAACCAAATGGTCAATCAGGCTCTCAGAATTCTGGCTCAAAACAACGTTAGACAAAACGATATCAAAACCACGCAGTTGACAATTTCTCCTCAATATGATTGGAACAATGGAACACAAAAACTCAGGGGGCAACAGGCCTCTCAAACCATAAGCGTCAAACTCAGGAATATTGCTGCAGATGGTAGCTCTATTGGCAAAATTATCGATGCTCTCTCAGGAATCAACGGAATTTCTGTGTCAGGAGTCAATTTCGATATCTAAAACAAAACAGCCCTCTACAGGCAGTCAAGAGCTTTAGCATATGAGGACGCTAAAGCTAAGGCAACACAATACGCCCAACTGAGCAACTTAGGACTTGGAAAGGCACTCACCATCCAGGACAATAGTTACAACAACCCACCCCCTGTGCCCTATTTCGCTAAGGCTGCTTCGGTTGGAGGAGATGCTAACACTCAAGTTCCAGTTGGACAGTACGAAGTTGCGAGCGACTGCACAATAACATGGAGACTCAACTGATAAAATTGATCTTAATAGAAAGAAGCAAATTATCTACTTAGTTTAATTTTTTTTACTAACTCTGGTGCAATAGAGTCGAAAAAGAAATATCACTCCATTGATAATTGGTTATTTCTCCAAGTCCCTTTAATTAACTGTCCTGAGCTCTTCAATTTAAGTATGCCCTCACCCTACCTACTGTCCATATCGAAGGTCCCCTAGAAAATGTCTCCGTTAGAATAGTACATCACTCCTTTGCCATGCTTGCAGTCTTATCTTAACTCACCTACATAAAATATAACTCTACCATCGTAACGATTTCCTGAACTCTACTGCCATACACCCACCCCTTCACGGAGTCCACGGGCAAACGATCCTTTATAGAAGGATCCATCTGCCCAAAAGTACTACCCGTGTCCTTCGGCTTTTCCATTTTTATAATTTCCTTCGTAGCGATCTCCATTTTCAAACTTCTACGACCCCCTTCCATTCTTCAAAAAATGCTTGAATTGGCCTTAGTACTTACTTTTGCCGTTATTCCATGTATGCACTCCATAACCCTAAACACATCCATGTTCCCACTACCCCATGTAACTGTCGGGAATCTGGCTAGAAGTGCTCTGTGAAGAAGTCCATATTCCACTCCCATGTTTTTTGTTATCTAACCACTCTCCGTTGTAGTATTCTCCATTATGCCATCTAAACTCCCCCTTCCCACATCTCATTCCATTTTTGAACTGACCCTTGTACACACCTTCATCTGTCAATTCAGTTCCATAGCTTTTGTCATTCTACTCAAATACACCCTCAAAGTGAGTTTTCCTAGTTATATAGACTCCCTTTCCACTTCTCATTCTCTTCCCCTACTACCCAGGAACAATCTATCCTAAATATAATGAATCTTTAAAACGCAATATGTTGAAATTTGGGCTTTCCACAACCTATTTCAACTCAAAAGCTGGATCCAAGCTATGGTAGTTATTCATGAACTCAGGCAGACCCTATTTACTAGGGATTTAGGTCGGAGTCTTAAATCTCTTACATACACTTGTAAGAGTATCTTGAGTTATTTGCTTCTCAGCTATTGTTTTCTTATAAAATATTGTTTTACGACCCAAACTAAACCCATTGCTGTTGTAAGTCTACCGTTTAGAGGGACTAAACTATGCCGCTTCTATCTTTCTAGCGGCTTTTGCCAGCTATCCCAACCCCTCAGACTGTAAAGTTAATTTTCTTTACGAAAACTAGCTCACCTATGTTGCAGTCGGCCTTGAGTTACTTAGAGTCTATGGAGGTTGACTAAAAGAATGATCAGTAGCTGCCATTAAGCCTGGTCTTTTTTAAACTATTTTACGAATGCCTCTATCCAGAGATTATGATTTCTAAGTGCGTATTGTTTATATTCTATGTTGTTTGTCTATGTTGTGTGGTTTATCTTTTAAGACCGGCAGATTAAAATCTCGGTCTACTTTTTATTGCTGTATTGATTTATAGTGGCTGGTCAAAATCCTTTTTCGGGGTCTGCGCAGATGAGCATTGTCTGTAGGATTGGTGATGATGGAGTACCGGTTGAGAATAAGTTTATCGCTTTTTCTAGGATGATAACTAGGATGCTGGGCTAGTCTTTCCTCATAAGAATGTGCATTAGACTGTCTTTCTGCACTTTTGTATGAGGGCCTAACTTTATGTTATTATCTGTTTGTTGCCTGGATAGTATTCTGGCTCCAGTCGAGAAAAAGCTGACTTCGGAGGGGTTCCACATAAGACTTTTTTTTAAGGACGTTTTGTTTTAGAATCTCCTTGAGCTACTTCTCGTATTTGTTAAGTAGTTATTATTTGTTTGAAGAGAACCTCCTTCGCTGTTTACGCTTTCGCTTTCTTCTGTGTATTTCCACTTCCTACTCTTCAATTTATTAATATTCATCCATAATTGTTATATTATACTGCTACTATTCTCAATCATCTGCAAGTGTTCTAACTCTTAATACTCTGTTGTATATTGTTGTTCCCTGGTATTCCTTTATTGTAATTATTTAAACTTCGGTTTTTAACTATTGTATTTGCTCTTTCGCTTTTAAACAGCCTTATTTGATCAATTGCTATTTGTCAATTATCTTATCCAAATAAATAGTTTAGAATAGACAGTTATATAATTCAAATGATTAGTATTGTCAGATAAGGTATTCAAGAGGTAGTCAACAAGAAGATAGGTACACCGAGACGAAGAGGGATGAGAACACCTGACAAGAAATAAAATTAATAGATCCGTTGAAATAAGTTTATTAATTGTATAACCGATCCCAACTGTCATCGGAGTATAATCCTAAATTCTCCATGTCGAAAATCTTCAGTTCTGAACTAATTGGCAAGGCTTTCCACGAATTCTTCCCTGCCCATGCCGCCAACCTGGAGAACCTCAACATCTCCAACATCTAAAACATTGCCCGCAGGCTACCCAAGACTATTTCTGCTGATCAGTTAAGGATGGTTGGAGTAAACCAGCAGCAGACTGTCATAAGAGGCCTATCAGGTATCAATCTCTACACCGATATGGTCAGAGTCAACCCTTCACTTGACTTCTCCTATGTGCCTATTGTCTAACTCGAGGAGAGAATAAGTCGTCACGAATCTCAGTTGGAGAGACAGTAAGTCTCCGAAATCGAGGTGGACTCCTCTTCCGATGAGCACTTTTAAATAAATAAGGCTGAGCAGATGTCTACGGAGGAGACTGGTTTTGACTGTGAGTTAAGGAATATAATGGAATAAGAGCAGGAATATAGGAATAGAGGAGCCTGGCTTCACTAAACAGCCCTGTTCGACCTTGTCTGATGATATTGTTTGTAGAGTGTAATTTCTTTCCCAAATTGCAATTATCATGGTTAACGATTATGAATCATGGATCATTCAGTTGGAGTCTTGCTCTCAAGCTACACCCATCTCTCGATATTGTCGAACGAATATTCGTTTTGAGTTTATGGCAGATGACAGTATGGGAGTTCGAAGCTAGCTTAATCTGGGTTCCAGGTGCATGGTCCGATAGGAATGTCCTGTTTTAACTCTGGAGTGGCAATCTTCTTGCAGGTAACATCTAACTTGTCGCTCCATCCACAAGACGTCGATCCTGTGAACAGTTTACAGGCAGAGAAACTAGCATCGATAATTGGTTTGCCAGATTTCTTTTCGAGAGTGCAATCAGGTCCATAGTCAATCACTTCCAAGTTGATTGACTTACCGCTTCTGGAGCAACTAATAACAGAGCCACATCCAAACCTTTGTTTGTCAGCAGCATATCCCCAGGTGCAGTTACCACAAGACTTCCCACATGCTGTCTGTTGATCACAGAATGAAGTCAAATAGTATACATTATCGGCAGGGATATTAGAGCAGGCAGTTTGAGAGTAAACAGCCAGAGCCAAAGCAACTAATAGTAGATATTTCATGATAAACAATTATTGAAAATATTAATCGAGTACTTTTCATATTCTGAGAACCATAGAAAATATTCTACTCTTACGACGTTTGGCGTTAATTATTTTGAACTGATTTCGCTCATTCAGGAGTTATCGGAAATCCATTGGCTTATCGATGGTAGAATATTATAAAGAGAAGTCGCTGTGCCTCTTCTCCTTGCTGAACTTATTCCTCATGTAGAATGTATTTGAGAATGTCTGTCTCGCTGATTTTAACTATTTCTATTGGACGGGTATATTCTAGGTGATGGGGAAGTTTATCACTTTCAGCTTATCCTGGGTATATTAATAGTATTTGTTGGTTCTGTTTTATAACCTTTGGCAGAGTAAGTCGAAACGGTTGTTACACTCCTGTTTTTGAAACATGGCTTCTTCTATTTATTTGTAATCGATATTCTGTACGAGATGCTTTCGACTACTTAGTTTTTTGGGCATATAGAGAATCTTTCGCTGGGGGCTCAGTGGCATATACTATTCAGGCTCAATTTCAAACACTTTGGCTCGTAGAGGTTTAGGTAAAGAGATCTACTTGTGAGGACGAGACTTTATTGGAGGATGGGTCTACTTGTCGAGGGTCATATGCGTATGGTCCCACTTATTGTCGATCTTACTGGCTACATTTTTTATCCTAGATAGTCCATCAGTATCGAATATCGCTTTGAACTTCCCTGCTCTGTCAGTCTTGGCCATTTGGATGTGCCTCTCTACTTCTACATCAAATGCTCTTTTTTTCTATCGTTTCGTTTTTACAGCTCGAGCGTCTTCCCAAGGTGTGATTAAATCTTTATCGACACTGTCCTGCACTTTAGGCATGCGTTGTCCTTCACGATAGTAATCATGGTATTATTGTTCAGGGTCGAGCAGAGAAGTGGAATTAAAACCGGAATGCCCTATTGGCTACAACTCTTGCATAATAATTTTATTCTTACATTCAATATCAAAATCCATTACGCTGTACTTCCATTGTGAATAGTGTCGACCCACATCTCAGTTGCATATTGTTTTATATCTTTGTGGCATGCGAAAGATAAATCCAAGTACCAGTATTTGAAGACTATTTATCATCGCCATCTGTAATGAACCATCTGTCTTAGATTCTGTGTATTGTGCAGTGGACTGCCGAAAGTGTAGAATCTGGGAGGGTTACATCGCAGGAATAAGATTTTCCTATTCTTAATGATTACTGTTATTGGAGTGTTATGTGTATAGGTTGGGCTCTTATTGGTTGACCCCCATAAATTTGAAGATGAAAGATAGGCCATTTCTATTATTCGGTCATATTTTAACCTAAACTCGTAGTGCTTGAAAAGACTGATGATGTGCTTTACTTTGAAACAGAAATAAACTGGTTGCCTATCGATATTAGTGTACTTGGTTTGAGCTGTAGTTTTGAGTCTTTGGCTAGTCTGTAGAAACAGCCAAGGCCAACTGCCTAGTCCCTTAAATAAAATATACCACCACAGTTTGGATGATAGCTATACTTTACAATTACTTTAAAGTCATCCTCTTGATTGTATTTCCTTACCCGATAACCCTCTGGTATATCGGCTTTAGTGCCAATTTAAAAATACTTCTCTTCTACTTCAGGTCTAATCACAGGAAGCTATACACAAAACTAAGGTTTTATTCCTTTTAGTCTGAGTCCCACTGAGCTTTTTCTCTGGGTACGTGGCTTTTATAGTCTGGAGGAACATATGGTATCGGTCGTTGAAGGTTTGCTAAGAGTATGGATTCGAAACCGAGCAGAGAGTATCTTCTCAGCCAACTATTCCCTATTAATCATCGATTCATGACGACTTTCAGTGTTCTCCTTCTGCAGGCATTTGCATTCTTCTTGTCCCATAAGTTTAAATTAAAGTTCAGATGATCTAACATAAATTAGATTTATCATTAAAATTCCTCATGAAACGATGTTCTCCTGCCAGGCCATCAGGCATCTCCTCCCTGGAAGTCAGAAACAAAAAACTTGAGGAGACAGACATAACTTAATCGCTAGGAGATCGCCACTCCCTAAAACAAATCAACATTGCTAGTTACTTGACAGATTATGTAATAGTTGATAGCTGTCGGTCTGGAGAGATGAATAAAATGATGGATTTTACGTCTAAATCCACTTTTTCACAGACGTCAGCTTATAAGAAAAAGGTGCCTGAGTTGGCCCATACCATATCAAAAGCTGATAACATATCCAGCAAACGGACATACAGCCGGTGTAAGTTTACGGAAATCAATGAAGGATTGGACTTGTAGTTGAAGTTGCTTTCACAGCAGATAACTAAAATCAAGCAGGAATGTCATTAGCTTTAAAATTCTAATGAGGAACTATTGAGACAGAAAGCAAATATGGAGGTAAGGAAGTACCAGAAAGAGAGGACGCGTTCTCAGAAGATAAAGCATCGTAAGCACAAACCATAGTCATAGTTGAGCAGTCTAAAGAACATGCTCTCAAATCTGCAAAAATCAATATAACTGTTCCAACCTAAAGACTTTCGATGAATTGAAGGTAAAATACATGATTTTCATTCATAGGAGTTGTATTTCTTTATCTTCTTCTTCAATCTGCTTGAACGCTTCAAAACTGTTGGCTCTTCTTGTATTTTGCCTGCAATCCCTGGGCGATAAACACTGTCTGATTCTATCGTCTTTGCCTTGGTTTCTGTTGGAGGAACTTCACTTTGAACATATTTTGACTTGAAAAAGGTTGAGTTTCTGTTTTCATATTCGAAATATTAGTTCTGCTTAGAATTGAAAAACGTTAACTTTATTGATGAAAAGTTTGGGTCTTGCTTAATAACCAACATAAGTTCCCTCTCGTCGATGTTCTGGACCACTTGAAAGAGATGAAACTTATCTGCACTGTCTTCTTCTGGCCTTGAGAATTTGAAGATTTCATCTTGTAAACTTCTTGAATGAGGTGACTGTGTTGAGAGGCCGATGTTTATTTCAGTGCCTTATGGCTTAATCTTTACCTGGGGAGAGTTGAACTGGTCGTTTGAGGGCTACATTGAATATTCAAATATTAATTATTAGTTATTTGGATTGCTACAATTTAGTAGTGTGATGTTTATTTGATTCGATAATATTTATCATTACGTTCTGGGGACGAGTCCTACATTGGCAGGTCTATCAATCAGAGGATAGGAGTTGCACATAGCGACTGCACACATGTTAACGTCTCGTTCCATTCTAAAATAACCGGATTCTCCCCACTGGGCACTCCAGGAGTTCTTTATATTCCAGAACTTCTTGCCGTTCGCCTCTCCGTAACCTGTAGCCACAACAGCATGGTTCACATCCATCGGTCCCTTTCCACAAGTCGCAGTTGTGTAAACTCCGCTTTTGTAAAATCTAAAGTCATCAGCAACCTCAAAAGCGATAGCAATAGGTCCCACAGCATAGAGTCTTTCGGCTAACTCCTTTTCGTCTCCTTCAGTAATATTGTAGCTTCCATGTCTCACATACCCGATCGAAAGAGTTGGCCTATGTGAGCATTTTTGGTCCATAGCTGTATATGGATAGGTTGTTTGTCCCTCAATTCCTCCCACGTACCTAATATATTCAAATGCATGAGATGGAAGTCCTCCTTCACAACCATAGTTTTCAAAGTCCCCAGCACAGTCCACCAACTGTTGTTCAGCGAAGAGAATATTCTTCCCTTTCTGGAGGATGTTCCAGTGGGCTTCAAGGGCACCGACGGTGGAGAATGTCCAGCATGAGCCACAATTACCTTGATTTTTAACTGGAGTCACAACACCGAAATCCCTCCAATCATACTCAGTGGGAATCTTAGGAATAGGGTTGGCGACTTTAAGATTATGTTCTGTTGCTGAGCATTATTGGGGCTTCATCAATCTTAAGTCCTTGAACTCCTCCCATGTAAGATCAACAAAATCGTTGATGCCTTGAGTCCAAGAGAGTTTCTATCCGTTGTGAGCGACGATTTTCTTGAGGTTTTAAGAGAATATTCTGTACCTCTATGGGCCTTTGCTGGCAAATTTACTCGCATATTGGCGATATATTTCCCGAACGATATCCTAGGTGAGTTCAACCTCACCTGACAATACTCCGTTGTATTTATCGTTCAGATGGATGTTGGAGAGTGCCAGTGAGACCAAGCACAAAATTATCAAGGCTTTCATATGATTTATTATCAATATTAAATTGGGAGACTGTATTACTTATATTGTTTACCACTCCATTGGCAGTGTATTAAATTGATTATTGTAGGTATTTATTACATTTATTACTTCCAATCGATTTTTTAACCCAATTTTGGCAACCGGTAAATTAGGAAGAACGATAGTTGAGCAAGATTCTTGAACTCGTTGATTTATTTTATC